>OMLI01090543.1:0-14256 GCA_900302605.1 Rondeletia loricata | reverse complement strand
GTGCGTGCGTGCGTGCGTGCGTGCGTGCGTGCGTGCGTGCGTGCGTGCGTGTCTTTATATTTTTTAGGGGCAAATGTAAATGTGAAAGACAGATCTGGCCGTAACTTCCTTCACCTCGCCATCCTACAGCCCAAGGGTCTGAGAAATCTCACAGAAGATGTACTGCAGGTAGCCTGAGTCCATGTAGCCCATTTGAAGGTTATCACATCTATATGGCTTAGAGAAGGATGTCATTACGAGATACTGACTCTACTCATTACCTTCCTTGAACAATTTGCCTTGAGCCTAGCTGCGTGTGTCCAAGGCCAGCTGATTACGTTCATTAACCGCTCACTGAGCCAAATGATTTGTAAAAAGCTACAATGATGCCGAAATGAAATGAAAAAGCTTCCAAAATAAGCCACGAGAGACAGTGGACACTGCGTGAAATTGATCTCTGTGTATCTGAGTGTGCAAATATTATTATATTATTACTTGTGTGTGTGTGTGTGTGTGTGTTTGTGTGTGCCTGTACAAATGTAGCCACTGTAGAAGTTACACAATTTACTCAATGCAAACAAACGGTATGACTGCTGCGCTAGTGCGTCACGACTGAGAGGAATTGTTTATTCCATTTTCATCAGCAGTAGTTTTAAAGACGAGAGATTTGTTCTGCAATATGCCTATTCAGCTCTACCTACAACATCTGATAAAGAAGAGGCTGCGGTGGCTGTTGTAATGTGACTGGAGGATAATTGTAGGATAAATACAGGATGGGAGAGTTTTTTATGGCTACCACTGTATAGCAAACGTATGTTTTATGCATCTGTGCTGAGTACACATGTATACATTGCTGTACATGATTATGTATACATACGTGAACGTGTTTATAATGTGTCTTCCTTTAGCATAACAGCGTGAAGGCGTTGCTGAGCTGTGAGGATCATGAGGGTTGCACCCCCCTCCACTACGCGTGCAGACTGGGTATCCATGACTCAGTGAAGAACATGCTGGGCCTCTCTGGGCAGGTCGGCCTTGAATGCAAGTCCAAGGATAAGAAGTCTGCGCTGCACTTTGCTGCCCAGTGAGTTGGACTGGTCCCTCTGGGCATGACTTCTCCATACCATTCAACTAAACCAAACCGATGTAGCCAGATTTTCTCTCACCGCTCTTTGATCAGAGAAGTGCCAAGTGGGTCACAAACCAATTGTGACCAGATGTCTCTGTTCCTTTCATACACTGCACATAATTAAAATTCACAACCTCAGAAATAAATTGCTGGCTAATATCTGACAAGTGCCATGTATACCACTGTATTACTGTTAAACCTCTGGAGCCCTCGCCCTCCACCCTTCACCATTGCACAACTGTGTCAGCTTTCATCAACAGCATTTAATAATTGGTTTTGAGGAAAGAAAAAGACAAAGTTATCACACATCTCACATAATCTCCCTTTGTTTTCAGTTATCTATAATAATGTAATTAAAGCAGTGGTTGGTCTGCTAATATATTAACATGGTAGACATATTTTACCTGTCAAATAACTGGAGGAGCACTCAAGGAGAAGTAGCTATACACTGTCCCTGTAATAAAAAAGATGACCAGTTCCAGGGGTGATTTAAGATCTCAACCCTGACATTGCTCTTCTAGCTACTGTGTATTTATCGATGACGCCACTAGAGCATAAAACATTAATCAGAAATGGCTTTCCAAAAGCCTTTGAGTTACTATCTTGCTATAGCCAAGCATTTTATTTCTGTGATTAAAAGACAGTGGTCAGATTAAAAATGAACCATGCAACTGGATAAAAAAAACCTCATTGTTCAGTTGTTTCAATTACGTGAGCAATTTCTGGACTCAAAAGCTTTTGGAGGATGAAGTCCATCCTGCTCTGACCATTATCTCATCAATTAATCAACTGTAGTATAATGGACTTAGAATAGAATTCAATTAGCAATGAATGTTACTGATAGTGTGAAATGAGTGGACGTCCAACATTATTGTCATTGTTTTATGATGTACACCCATTTCATTAGAGACAGAGGGCGAATGAAGGCCATGCTGTGATATTACACTTTTTACTTCTTTCACCCGCCTCATTCCCTTTCCTCCACCTCTCCTGTAATGGACGCTGGCCAGAAGTGCTGCTGGCCATCTTGGAGACAAAGACAAATCATAGGATCATAAGGAAAGCCAATAAGTCAGTTGAGTTTTTCCCAGCTTCCAGCTTGGGGCACCGTGAGTCATTAACGCTCCCCAACACTTTTTACCTTTAGGCAGCAGGGTGGCATAGTGAGTAGGGAGACCATCCTTCAACCAGACGGCCCAGGTTCAAGCCCTGTGACAGCAAGCATCTGCCTTGCTGAAGTGTCCTTGAGCAAGATACTGAATCCCTACCAAGTACAGGGACGGTGCTGTAGCTGACCCTGACCTCTGACCTCCCTATGGAGCGGGGCAAAGAGAAGTTCCCTTTCACGGATCAGTAGAGCATAATAAACACAAAAAAACCTCCACCTGCTTCTTTTCTTCTTGTGCCTTGAAGACACTTTATCCTCATCCCTGTTTCCTTTCAGGTACGGACGCATCAACACCTGTCACCGATTATTGGAGACCATCAAAGACTCTCGTCTGCTAAATGAAGGGGACGAGCGGGGCCTGACACCCCTGCATCTGGCCTCAGCGGGGGGCCACACCAAGGTGGTGGAGCTGCTGCTGCGCAACGGGGCTCTCTTTCACAGGTAAACACACACACATATGGATGTACAGAAAACATGCACGTACACAAACAACCGCAAACAAATGTCACATGCACAGATATTTTAAACACAAATACATATACACACAGAAACAAACAAACAAATAAACACAGGTACTCTTATTGCTATACAAACAGTATGATTCCTGTACATGTGACAGATTCCTGTTGGATGTTCATCTCTCGTCCACAGTGATTACAAGGGCTGGACTTGTCTGCATCATGCTGCATCTGAGGGATACACACAAACTATGGACATTGTGCTGTCAGCCAATCTCAAGTTACTGGATAAAACAGACGAGGACGGGGTGTGGGAATTACTTTCATTTCTAAAAGTCCAACACTCGCAAAGCCCATTATCGATGAGATATTTGAGACTAGGCTTCATAAGTAGACCTAAGATTTACATATGTTATTTGCAGACAACAGTAAGCTAATCAGTACCAATACCATTGAATAACAGAGACATTGACAGAGAACTGTCCCCTATTGTGTGTTGTCCTACCAGAACACAGCGCTCCACATCGCAGCGAGAGAGGGACACGTGGCCGCGGTCAGGCTCATGCTGTCGAGGGGAGCGGAGATCATCCTGAACAAGAACCACACATCCTTCCTCCATGACGCAGTGCAAAATGGGAGGAAGGACGTGGTCAATGCTGTAATTGACAGTGACAGGTATGTTGGTAATGCCAACGTGTATAGAGAGCGATGCTATAAGACAGGGTGAATTCCTTGCAGTATAAGCCTCAGCCTGAAAAACTTGAATGGTGCATGAATAGAGTCAGGCCTGCCAATCACATGGTGGACTCCACACAGTGGCTGTCTCTAGGCTGTGTGATTGTTGTGTTCAAGTAATAGATCAATTCCGCTCGTGTATGCATTCGTCCAGCATGTAACCTGTAATTTGTGTTTTTATTTTTCCAGATGTAGTGAGGCTTTGATAGCGTTCAAGCACGGCACTGCCAAGGGATGTCCAATACTAGACATGATTGAGGTTCTGCCTGAGACCTACAAGGTTCGCCCCTAACAAAGCATGCTTATAATAATCCATCTGTGTGCATGGTTATCATCATAACTCATCTTTGCTGTAGTTTGCTTGTCCAAAGCACAGAAACGGTATACAATACCACATTCAATGTTTCACTTAAGCATAGCTTTTTCAGAAGATACGGAGAACCAAGCCCTTAGGCCCATAGTGTTAACTCTGTGTGTTTCTCCTTTGCTCAATAGCACCTATTGGACTGCTGTGTGAAGGAATCAGATGACGATCCCAACAGTCCTGAGTACAATGTATTTACCCAGTCAGAATAACACACTGATTATATTCCCTATCAGATTTTATTTATATCAATTCTGTAGCAACTGCCAGGTAAAACATGTATCTCTATATGTGGCGTAGATCCAGTACAATTTCACATGGCTCCAGGCTCCCATTGCATGGAAGAAGCATTCAAAAACTGACGAGACCCTGAGAATTGAGCCACTAGCTGCACTGAATGTAAGCATCCTTTCCACTCCAACCTAATTTTGCTGCAGCAGAAGGCACAAGAAACTACTTTCCCATGGTTGATAAGTGTAGTCAAGTTATATAGTCATCCAGCTAGCAAACCCTCTTCTGTTATTACACAACGGCATCGTATTGTTCAACATAATATGAAGACACAAGCAATCTCATCTTCCACCAAATGTTTAAATGGAAACAGTTCTCTGTCATGTTGCTGAATGCCTGCCTCTGCCTGCTTATGCTAGCCCACATTCCCTCTGGAGATCAATAAGATACACCGACTTTGAAATCTTTAGTTGACTTAGTGTCCTTTCCTGCTTGTAGAAAATATACCATTGAGTAGAGGGCTACCTTTCTGTTTCACTTTCCACAGGCGATGGTGCGATACAACCGCATCGAGCTCCTCAACCACCCCGTCTGCAAGAAGTACCTGGAAATGAAGTGGTTTGTATTCTGAGAGTGGTATTTCTCATTCTGGCATGTTGTGACTACAGATCAGGGTGGGAGATGGGTGATTTAATCAACTGCACACAGAATACCAATCAATTGTTATTTACTCTGAACGCCATTCTCCTGACTCTCTGTATGTGTCTCCTCCACTCCTTTAATCCACAGGTTGGCGTATGGGAGCATGGCTCATGTGCTCAACATGTTTATGTACCTGTTAGGGCTGCTGCCCCTAACTCACCTTATAGTGACCCTGAGGCCCACGATGAGCACCGCTGGCCCGGGCAACTACAGCATCACCATGGTGCCCATATCCTTTATAGAGGTACAAGTGGCGATGGTGCTAATGAGTAATGAAGCTGATGCTCTATGTTAGCAGATAGTGCATTTTTGTGTAAGATCAAAATGGTGTTCACATACATCTTTCACTCGCTGTCCCCATGAGGTGGACATTTCTTTTAATTCATGTGTCCTTGTGAGCCAGATGTAGTTCCTATTGGCAAGACTATTTTCTCTCCTCTTACTTTTAATGACTTCAATCATCATTACATATGCATTGCCCTTGTCCTATTGCCTAATTTACTCGCTTCCATTATGAACTGTGACTGTGAACCATATGTCACATTCACTGGCAGCAAGGTTAGAATACCCATCATCTTATCCGGTGTCTCTTAGAGGAGGACGGAATTGCCGCGCTTGCATATTTCATCAACATTATGCCACAATAGATTTGCATAAAACATCACACCAGCGAGCCGTTAAAGGCGTAGCAGATTCCGTTTAATGAAGACTCACTGGAGTTAAAGGTTTTATAATGCTTCCTCTATGGCGTGTCGTTTGTAATTCACACCCCTCCCAGACACAGTCAATCTGAATACTGTTCTTCATTCCACAGCAAAGTCCGTTCTTGTCCTTCTGTATGGTGATGGTGCTGGTCATGAACATCTACGCCATAGGGAAGGAAGTGGTGCAGATATCACAACAGGTACTGTGCTGTTATGGAAGTGTCATTATTTCACATAAAGAAGGGGGCCCATAAATCTGCTCCTAGCCTTTCAGCACCAGGTCTGTGCTGAAGGACACGCTGGCCATCAGGCGTGATGGATCAGTACCCTCTGATTTAGAGCTGTAGGAGTCCTGGCACTGAATGTCACCTCCAGACGGGGACTTTCCCTTCGTCATTTTGATTCTAGCTATAAGAACAGATTTCCTCACTGCTACACCAAACCAAACCAAACCAAACCAAACCACACCACAAAGTAGCCTTAGTGGATGGTGTCAAATGGCTATGAAGTTGTTAGTGTGTCTAATTGCTCTATATTTTTACTGAAAATGATTTCTTTGTCATTTGAAAGCGCTGGAATTACTTGAAGGATTTTTCCAACCCGACTGACTGGTGCGCAGCCATCTTCTCTCTCTTGTTCGTCATTCCACTCTCCCTCAATCTGGAGGGTTCTTTACATTGGCAAGCAGGGGCGGTGGCAGTTTTCCAATCCTGGGTTGGCTTTCTCCTTTATTTCCAGAGGTACTTTCTGTCTTAGATGCTCAATTGAACAAACCAGCATTTCAGCACATAATGTCGTTGTCAGGCTTGATAGGCTACTAATTGGATTTATCTCCCATTTCCCCAGGTTTGAGCACTTTGGTATCTACGTTGTGATGTTTGGGGAGATCATGAAGACATTGTTCCGTATTGTAATGCTGTTCCTGTTCCTGATGTTAGCTTTCGGTTTGGCTTTCTATGCAGTGATGCTCAACAAGGTAGGAGAAGAAACCAGACATTTTAACCAAAAATCTTTTTTTGAAAACATGTTTGTCCCTATTACAAGCAAGCCCAAAATGAGAAACCAGTTTGCCGTGTGTGTGTGTCATGCACTGTATGCATGCTATGTAGTGTGTTGTACACCAAAAAATAGGACAGCCTGCAGCTCCTCTCTCGACTGACCAGGTGAATCCTGGAGAAACCTATGATCACTTATGGATTACTTCTATTAAATCCACTTACATCATTGAGATTGAAATATTTTGGTGAAAGAGGAGATGTGTTAAAGAACAATTTGTAATCATTGAGACACCTGAGAAATTGATTTTGCAAAAGGGTTGCAACTCAATATTAGGCCAGCATTATACTCAATGCATGTTGTATTATAATGGATTGTTTCATGCCTTTATTTTATAAGCTATAGTATTTAATAATAGCAGTTGAAATTGCATCGTCATGGAGTGCTTTTGTTTTCTCCTCAGAAAGAGTTTGACACCAGTGTTTCGCTCTCAGTGGTGCAGACTTTTGTGATGATGGTCGGGGAACTGAACTACCAAAACAACTTCCTGGCGTCTTATCTTAACGATGAGCTTCCCTTTCCTTTCCTGACATATGTCCTTTTTGTGATCTTTGTTCTGCTCATGCCAATACTGCTGGTGAACCTGATGGTAAGCATGTCTTGACAGCCTATAAATCCTTAGTCCATATAACATTTTGTTTTGTTTCACTTTGATGAAGTACTGGGAAAGAAATGTATTACAGGGCATTGCCTCCAGCTATTGACTCCCTTAAGGCACCTCCACTTTTCATAGAAACAGGAGGTCAATGCTACTAGTTGATGTTAATTGCTGAACATAGTGAACATAGATGGTTCTTATTTGTCTCACTTTGGCTGTGTTATAGATTGGTTTAGCGGTCGGAGATATTGCTGAGGTACAGAGAAATGCTGCCCTGAAGAGAATAGCCATGCAGGTGTGTATGGAGCCAGCTATCTGCTGGTCGAGGAGGGAGCCGAGTCATAAATGATATAATCTATAACCGTGATTACACAATGTATGAGGCAAACAAACAACCAAACAAGTATGAAGAGTCTGAGAAGCAAGCAATATAGATCACTGTATCTATTGATGTGTTGGTCTGGAGGCCTTTTTTTAATGTAGACTTGGAACATAGACACGTAAGATGCAATGCTGATTTCACAAAGAATCACAATATTAATAGCAGGAGGTAACAAATACAGACACCTGCGCAAAATAAATAACAAAACCCAATTATGGCTTTATCTCAATAATGTAATCTTTGCACAAATTCAGCAATTTTGTTGTGAGAAACAATTAATGTGACAGATGTAGAATATGACTGTTGATGACTATTTGGGACTACAGATGTAAATTAGCCTCTTGGCTAACTCTGACACATTCACACTGAAGTATTAACCGACATGTTGATTGATGTGTATTGTCCCTGTCAAATAAATCTTTATTAATAATAATAATTGTTTAGATTCAGAGTGTGCAACTTATGGATCCAACAGAACTTGTTTATAGGAGATTCTTCTCCAAGATCTCACCTCTGACTGAAAATCTGACTTGTTGACCCCAGATTGACCTCCACACTGCTCTGGAAGATAAGTTGCCTTATTGGTTTATGAAACGAGTCGATAAACCCTTCGTCACTGTCTACCCCAATGGCAAGTGCACCAAGGTATGCTCTATGCTTGCAATTGGAAACAGTGGTGACGCTGAAAAACACATATATTGTCTTTGTCTTTTTAGTCTTTGTAATTTATTTCAGCTCAACATTTCTCTCTTAAAAGTCATCTACTCAATATCACTTCTAATCCTGACCGCTTTTGACAACAGAGCTTTTTAAAGCTGTTACTGTGCTGGGGTGATGAGGAGACAAATGAAGTCTGGACCCGTCCGCAGACCGACTCACACAACAGCACTTCAATACACAATGAGCTCCAAAAGCAGAAGCACAGGTAAAGCATGCAAGGGTGCACAAATTATGGACCATAAAATGAGATTTACACTGGGCCCCTTCAAATGTACAATTTCCCCAGTTGCTCCAATAAGTGTACTTTGAAGAGCCGTTTTTATGTTCCCCTGAATCATAAATGTATATGGTATTTATTGCCAGTGAGATGATGGGAGACTATTATGCCAAATACAGGCTACTACTTTAGCATATGCAACAAGATAAAAGTGGTCTATCATCTCAGGCATAGTGCACACTAAACAGTATGGAGAGCCAAAGTGGATTTAATTATGTTTTGTGATGCATGAGCAGCCTCTAGTGGATACAAACACTAGACCAGGGTCACAGAAAACACTACACTTGTTCTTACAACCAGAATGTGTTCCTGTCATTCAAATGGTTATAATTCATGTCAGTAAAGACTCTTCAACCTACTTTTTCCAGCTGTACTACTACTACATGGCACCACTGAGCAGTACCACACTATTTACAAATCTACTCAACATGTGAACAGGTCTATCTCTGAGCCATACGCTATTCTAAAACTAATGTTCTCTTCTCCAGGCTGAAGGAGATGTCAAGCATACTAGAGAAGCAGCACAACCTCCTGAAGCTCATCATCCAGAAGATGGAGATCACCTCGGAGGCTGACGAGCATGATGGCCCTCTGCACGTCAAAGGGGGCATGTGGTCGAGGCTGAGTCAAAGTAAATCCAGAGGTGACAGTGTGTCCAGGTGGGTCCCGCTGATGAAGGCCATCGAAGCCAAGAGGAAGTGAGGAGGATCAAATGAATCAAACATCTACACTATAGCAACAACTGTCCATCTACCACTACATTATAAAACCGATGTATTAATGGCATGAGCATGTTACTACACCTTCATATATTTCATTATATCAAGATATCAGCTATACTTTGGGGACTTTTACCCTCTTCAGTGGCTGTACATCTGAAATGTACAGCTTTGCCACCATTTATACATCTTGATACAATGAAATAAATTAAGCTGAATTACAGTAATTGAATTGTCTTGACTGTGGTGAACACCTTGCCTACCGAATTCAAAAGCATGGTACTAGCCTTTTCATTTTGTAACAGCAACATTCTTACAGTATGTCCAGTGCAGCACTGCTGGCTTACATCAATGATCTATTGATACACCAATGCTACTGTAAATGTCATTTTGTGCAATGTGTGCAATTTAGCCATACTTCTCTGCATCGCTCACAGTTGCTCTGTGTCTTGTAATATCCGAATGTATTTGTGTCTTCATGTACAACATATGCACTTCCATCCCACACACATAACATTGTTTCACCTCTCCTGTTGTTTCACCTCACTTGTGCAGTGAGTTAAGAGTAGATAGAAATGTGCAGCTCCAATAAGAGCTCAGAGGGACCTCTCTCTTATATGTGGATAAATTAGCATGGCAATTCTAGCTAGGATTTCTATATTAATGAAAAAATGTTGAGGAGTTTTTCCTCAGTATGTACGAAATGTATGCCAAGATACCCATGTAAGCATAGATAGATAGATAGATAGATAGATAGATAGATAGATAGATAGATAGATAGATAGATAGATAGATAGATAGATAGATAGATAGTCACACTATAGTCTCCCACACACCAGTCTGACACCGAAACTGACTCTTTCTGAACTTGTGATTGAAGGTTGCCAGTTTAATTCCACGAATGGGCTGGGAAGATGTGGGTGTGGGAAGTGAAAGAGAATGTATCTCCCATCCCTTAAAAACTGCTGTGGATGTGCCCTTGAGCAAGGCAGTTAACTCCTATCTGATGTAACAGTGGCCAAATCCAGACACCCTTTGCCAAATCTGGATATTGATGTGACATTTCATATTAAACGTCAGTACTGTGCAAAAGTCAGAGACCACCCATTCGTTTATTTCATTTCCTGTCAAAATGGCCATTAAGTGCAAGTTATTCATTTTTCAGTCAGAAAAGAAAGCAGGGCTCGTTATCTTGCTGTAGAATGAATTTGTTCCCAATCAGATGTTTTCCAGAGGGTATTGCATGATGCATTAAGATTTGTTTGTATTTATCAGCATTCATGATTCCTTCAATCAAAAACAAATCACGAACTCCAGATGTTGTTCTACATCCCCAAACTGATCCTCCACCATGCTTGACTGATGGTTGTAGAGTCTTTCATTGCTTCAGCGGTGTACATACTGCCTTCTGTTACTTCCACAAATCTCTAATTGAGACTCATCAGTCCATAAAACCTGACTCCACATCTCAGGTGTCCAGTTTCGGTGTTCTAGTGCAAATGTTCTTCTCTTTTGTCTATTGCCTTTTCTCAGTAGCAGCTTTTTGACAGCAACATATCCTTTCAGACCCACAGCGTTGAGTTGTCTTCACACAGTGGAAGGATCGACAGAAACACCTTTGGATTTGTTCAGATCTGAAGCGAGAGTGGAGCTTGATTTTTTCCTGTCTCTCAAAGATGAAAGCTTTCAGTACTGTCTATCTGATGGTGATAGTTTTGGTGGTCTGCCAGGTTTTGCAAGATTTTTTCTATATCTTACAATCATTTTTTGAACTCCAGTTTTGGAAACTTAACTTCTGGTAAATATATGTTTCCTGCATTATTATTTGACAACAAAACATTTATAATCTGTACTGAATGGTCGTTTGACTGGAAATTGAATGAACGAAAGGGTGGTCTTTGACTTTTGCACAGTACTGTATATGATTTCAAGTATGTATGATTTCAGTTACTTGCCTTCCAGCAGGAAAATTCACACCAAAACACTGGAAACTGCATCAAAGAGTGTCTGGATTTGGCCAGGGGTTCAGTGAAGGTACAGTACGAATATATGAGTGTGTAACAGGGAAGTGCTGACAAAGAGCATGCATGTTCAGTGATTCTATACTGGATACATAGAGATAAAAAAATTAAATAAATAAAACTAATTTCCATTGGAGTTTAGATTGGATTAAGGCATTTTAATCCACACCAGCTTCCTGTGCTGCAGCTGGTGATCATGGGAATCATGGGAGGTTGGGAGAGAAACAGAAAAAGGCCTCTGACATCATGAGCTCGCACCTGTCCCTCTGTTTCTCCAGCATACGAGTGAACAGGCAAGGGCACTGATAGGGGTCGTGACCCCTGAAAGTCTTTGCTGATGGACAAATGCTAGCTCTCCCTTCAAGTCAAGATTTAAGGGATATTTATTACTGTTGGCCCTGAATGTAATTACTCCCATGGCAAATACAATAACCATGTAACCATCCATTACACTGATGTTTTGGACAATATTTTCAGCTTTTACTTGAGTAACTACATCTAACAAAATGACTAATGAGCAGCCCTGTTTCTCTCAACCTGCTTCTCTATAGTGCCAGGGTGAAATATATGTCAAGAAGACGATTTTTGTGTTATTTCAAAAATTTGACAGGTTATCAAATAAAGAGTAAATCCAACAGCAGAATCCCTTAGCTTGCAGCTTCAAGCATGTCAATCAGGCCATTCACCTAGCTGACGGATGCAGTGACAGGGGATGAGATGGCAGTCTGCCTGAAGCACAAGGGGAACTTAATATCTCAACTTGATGACACGTCCAAGGATGAGCCGGGAGCAGGGATCCCTCCGAGGTCCGGCCGATGTCAGGTCTTCTTGTGAAAACTGCACGGAGGAGCAGGATTATGGGAAGCATGGGAATGTGTCCTTGGATTAGGGAGCATTCTTGGTCTATGACAGAGGGAAATCTGAGAAATACGGAGCTGAGGAAGACCACGGGGCACTTCACCCTCACATGAGAAAGACAAAGCGGTCAGACATTAAACAAACATCCTGACACTGACAGTGACCAACGAATAATTTCGGGCTCACACCAATCTTTAGACACTATTGATTACATTAGTGGCTTAATATTGCATGCATTGGTGTGGGCGTGTGGCAAAGAGGTCAGAAATGAGACCTATGAGTGAGATGCAAGCCACTGAGTGTAGCACCACAATGTGCTGGTATAAATTACACACCATCCTGGAAACCACACAGAGTACAGTACAGCATTCAGCTCAGCACAGAGTACAGTAATTCCCCCTTTTTCTCCCTGGTGAACCTGGCATGGCCTACAACCAAACTCAAGCATGCATCTCAGCTGTTGTACAGTTAGATAATCCTTGGCTGAGTCTTACCATTGTAATAAAAAATATCTAAATTTCACACCTATTATGCGGGGTAATAGCTAACAGGGACCTGGGATTTTCTGGAACTATTCCCACACCACAGTAAGATATGCTGCCCCTGTCTGAGCCCTAATAGGTGGATGCTCTCAGATCACTCCGGAGGAAGGAAATGAAATGAAGAAAGGAGGGATGTAAAGAGCATAGCGACACTCTGGGAATGAAGACGGTGCCGATCCTTGCCTCTGCCACACCCTTGTCATGCCAGCGCTCCAGATGTCATGGGAACCGGTAACAGCTGGGGCTGTTGCACGCAGGCTGCGTGTGAAAGGCCGCTCCATCTGCAGAAACCCAATCCCTCTGTGAAACCAGCAAAGGATTAGGCACTTTTGATAAGGTCCTCAAGACATTTCTATTACCAAAACACATCTGTGGGAGAGACAAACTTAGGAAGTGTTTACTATATAGGCCGAGTGCGCTTCCAAATGTTCCAGTGTTGGTAGTATTGTTGTGCATGCTGATAGTCATTGCTGTAATACAACGTAATAGAAGGATTGTCCAGTTGTTTGGTCAAAATCAATGCTCACACATCCTTAGAACCATTTTTGAACTTCATAACATCTAACTCCTTCCATTAGATCTTCCTGATCATTTCTCATCCCACTAAATGTCATGATCAAGCTGCAGATGAGCTACAGTGTTCACAGGGAAACAGAGTTGTGGTCCTGTTGAGGTCATGGTGGTCTGCAAGAAAAAAAGGGGTGGGGAAAAGTTCTGACAAAAACACTGTACTCATGCCAAGTCCAGGACACTTAAATTAGGCGGGTAACCAAGGGGGCAGGTTTCAGTCTCAGAGGGAGCTGCAATTTCCAAACTTGGCCTCATGTATTTGCTATTATAGCATTTTCAAGCGGTGACATTTTAGGATAGCAGGCTGGAATAAGCTGTACGCCTACCAAGTGAGAACATTTTAAAAGTCATTTCTGATAGCCTGTTAATTTACAGCCTCGTGTTCTTTGCTATAATCTAGTTTTGTAGTCACAGCTGTCCAAAAAGGATACTTCATCCTATAGTGCCACTCCTGTCCGCCTCCAAGGCACAGGTGGAGCAGCCATGTCCACTGGATCAGTAGCAAGCGATGCTGAGGACTTTGAGACATGTCACAGAAGGACCGCAGCCCCTTTGGAAAGGACCAGGCGGAGAATCGCCAGCTATAATCCCAGCCGGTATTCGGATGAGGAGTTGGACGACGACGGTGTCGACGGGAAGACCAAGCAGGAGCGCAAACTCTCCAAGGCGCACCAAAAGGACGCGCGGCAGTCGCAGAGGAACGCAGCCAACGCCAGGGAGAGGGCGCGGATGAGAGTGCTGAGCAAAGCTTTCTCCAGACTCAAAACCAGCCTGCCCTGGGTACCAGCGGACACCAAACTGTCCAAACTGGACACGCTTCGACTTGCCTCGAGCTACATCTCTCACCTCAGACAGCTTCTGCAGGATGACCGATTCGAGAGCAGCTTTGCGCACCCGGTTAATCTGGTACGAAGCTTAACATTTGTTTGCCATGTTCCTCTAACTTGTATGCTCTGAATGAGAAAACCAGAGCACGGCGTTAAAGTGAAACATCACATAGGCCTACAATTTAAAATCACTTAAAAAAAAAAAGTAAAACCCCA
>OMLI01090539.1:31353-50714 GCA_900302605.1 Rondeletia loricata | reverse complement strand
GGAGGGGGGAGGCAGTGGGGGTGGTATGGGGGCCGGGTGGCACTCGGTGCGGCGATCCTCTGCTTTGGCCACATTGTTGATGTGGATGGGTGAGGTATAGTTGACATCAGAGTGCCTTTGCTCTGTCAACTGCCCCAGACGCAGCTTCTCCCTTAATTCATTCTCCTCTGTGGAAGAAACAAGGTATCAGGATAGGGAAACAGAACAAATACCACCGTTTCCTCTCACACCCACTCCAGGTGAACCACTGTTACACCTCAAAGTACAGTGCCACCAGACAAAATATGAATAGGCCACTACATTTATTAAAAGACAGAAACATTCACCAATTAATAATATAACAGTAACTTTAGGCTATACGGGAGACTGTGTGACAGAAAATCAATAGGCCTATTTTCAGTCGTTGCTCTGCCCTCATGGAACTTTCGCTGGCTTAAAAGGAATACACAAAGAAGTGCCAGAAAATGATTGACAAACCATTAGGAAATCCTTGGTACCAAGGCAGCAGTAATACATACACCAACATTGACCATCCACTGCAAGAGCAGGTCAGATGCATGAACTAAGGCTTATTGCCTGCCTCGACCCACTGACATTAATCCTAATTGACACTTAAAATAAAAGCACGGTCAAGGAGCAAAAAATCTACCAAGAAACTCGTTTTCCACTCTTACCAGTGTCCTATGACTGGAAGACAGAAAGAAATGGACAGGTATAATCTTACAGTGCACTCTGTTCTGTTACTGTTCCATTGTAAAGGACTGAATGGAAATATGATGCCATAACCCCCATCCAACACACACACGACTCTAGACTTTGTGCTTCTTTGATGGATCTCTGATGGCTTGACAAGAACCCATGTATAATGCAATGCAATTGCTTGAGATGAACTACAATATCCTGCACCTTCTATTAAGCAGAGCTTGTATCTAAGCAAATATGCAATTGTTGGTCTTCCATTTATTTCACTCTTTTTGTCTATGTCACTCTTGTGGAAGTTGCCCACAGCACAAACCAACAAAGAGGCAATAGGGCCAGTTTTGATTGTTCTATGACCAAATCACTCCACTATAGTTTGCTTATCTGCGATGGGGCAAGATGAAATCAGTGTTTCCCACAGGTTCTTAGGTTATTTGTGGTGGGTCCAAACCAGGTCAGTCAAGACACACAGTCAAGCGATGGTAAGGACTGTGTGCATCAAACACAAGGAAGATTGTTAACATGTTATTCTGACAGTTTGGGATAGCTGAAAATGTACTGGCTAATGTGACAAAGGTAATTGCCTGGACATGCTGGAGACAAAGGGACACGCTCAATAATGTGTGCATAAATTTCAGCGAAAAGGAGGGGGCATAATCTCCTAGTTCCATCAGCCTTGTGCTATCCAATCATATGCAAGAGTCACCACCCCCTAACAACGTGTGGTTCCCACCGCCACCCATGTGTGGATGTCGGAGGAAGGGGCTGTCCAGTTGCTATGGCAGCTGTGATGTTAGAGTCGTCAGACACAAGCAGCAGTCTTTTACACCAATAAGGGGTGGAGCAGGGCCATTTCAGCATGCTACACAATGATCCCTTGCCTGCAGTCATCAAGATTCAACTCAGTGGCAGACGTAATTTGGGGACGTTTATTATGAGCCATGTCAATCTAATGTCAATCTTAAGGATTATAGAAAGGGGAAAGAGGTACTTGCAAACATAACAAAAGGAAGCTCTGACACTCAAGTTTCATAACAATACAGCTGTTTGTCCCCAAGGACAAGGCCATGAAACAATGTAAACTATCAAGGCCATACAGATTAATAACATGGGAAGACCATCCACTACAGCCACTACATGTCATTTCTTGGGGAGCCAGAGAAACAACTACTCTCACTAATGCAGGCTTGCAGCTCGAGGGTAGAATACTACGGCTGGGTATCTTTAGGATTTTACAGATTCTTCTTGTCGATCAGATTCTTTATAGATTCCCTTATCGATTCCTACTGTATACATTTTCAAGGGTAAAAGATTACATACAGCTTTAGTGGAGTTAACTTTGTTTTATTACTCAAGACAGACATTGCTGTGTAGTTACTTTTGTCTCAGAATTACTTTTCAAAACAGCTAAGGCACATTTGGCATAATGCCTTACTTGAGAGAACAAAATAGAAGAACAAGTGAAAGAAATTCAAGTAACTGGAGGTCAACATCACAGAACAAAACAGTTGATAATGAGGTAAATATTGGACTTTTGGACCCACAGTGCAATAATTTGGCTTCAGAACACTTTGATTATGTTGGGAGTAATTTTACGGCCTTTTTATTTGCCGTTTTTGGAACTCTAAAGAAATGGTTTCCAGCAACTTCTGTTGTTTTGAAGAAGGCTGCCAGGGAGCTGCGCTAGCCAACTCGCTGTGTAGACATACAAACTTCACCGGTGTTTTGACCCTGGTTTCAATAATAATAATAATAATAATAATAATAATAAAACACCTCCTTGGTTTCGACTGACATGAGGGTGAGTACGTACGTGGCCTGCCAGCATCAAATTACGTCATTGTTTGGGATGGACAGCACACCGAACGGGTCAAAAAGGTTGAAGTGCGGTCACTTATCGATTCCGGTGAATTGGACAATAAAAATTCAAGTTCAAGTTTAAGTGTGTTTATTTTGTCTTTTTGTCATATACACAGCATACACAGGGTAAACAGTGCAATGAAATGCTTGTATGCTGGGTCCTCTCAGTATAAAAAGAATAGGAACATATAATTCACAAGATAAATAAAGAATTAAAATAAAGAGTTGAGAAAAAAAAAAAAAAAGCATAAGAACATATTGTAGTGCAAGTTATGGCTAGTACAGTGACCTGAACCTGAACCTGTGACATCAAGTGTCATAGTGTTTGTAAAGTGTTTGAGTGTCCATAGTAAACCTTTATTGCTGCCAGAGAGTGAAGGTGTCCCAAGACAGTGTCATGTGACCATGACAAGAGTCTGATGGCATGTGGGTAGAAGCTGTCTCTGAGCCTGCAGGTCCTAGTCCTGATGCTCCGATACCGTTTCCCAGACGGTAAGGTGGTGAACAGTCCATGACGGGGGTGAGTGGGGTCTCTGATGATGTTGCGGGCCCTCCTCAGGCATCGTTTGTGGTAAATGTCCTGTATGGGTGGGAGGGCAGCTCCGGGTATGGACTGAGCTGTCTTCACCACCCGCTGGAGGGCCTTGCGGTCCATAGAGCACTTTCCATATCAGGCCGTGATTCAGCCCGTTAGGACGCTCTCTATGGTGCAGCGGTAGAAGCTGGTGAAGATCCTGGTGGAAAGGAGGAATTTCTTCAGTCGCCTGAGGAAGTAGAGGTGCACCTTCTTGACGAGGGTGGTGGTGTGTGCTGACCATGTCAGATTCTCAGTGATGTGAACACCAAGAAACCTGAAGCTGCTGACTCTCTCCACTGCAGTCCGTTGCTGATGTTGAGGGCGAGGTTGTTGTCTTGGCACCACAGTGCCAGGAGTCTGACCTCCTCCCTGTAGGCTGCCTCGTCATCATCAGAGATCAGGCCTATGATTGTTGTGTCATCAGCAAACTAAAATATGGAGCGCTTCACATCGCTCATCCATTCAACAGCGCTGCATGTCATCCTTTCGCAGGGGCCATGCTAATCTTCTCTGTATCAAACCAATGTTATCATATCAGAATCAGAATCTGGTTTTATTGGCCAAACATGCTTTTACACATGTAAGGAATTTGACTCCGGTTCACAGTAATTCACACTGTACTTACATTCAACAATCAACAACAACAATGACAATCAACAACAAGGTTTTTCAAGTGAATAAAGTGAATAAAGTGCATATGCTAAGTATAAGTAAACATAAATATACTACATATACTAAAATATAAGAAATGTATGTAATAAATGTAATAACTTATTGCACAATGGCTGTGGGTGGGTCGACTATATATGATTGACAGGCATTGCCCTGAGGACTTGCAATGACAGGTCACATGGCTGGGTTAATTGTTCATTAGAGCGATGACGTGTGGGAAGAAGCTATTCCTGTATCGAATGTGTTGTTCCAGGTGAGTTTTGAACCAGAGACATCTGGCATTGCAGGTAGATGACTTAACCACTGCACTACCAAGTCAATCATATGTGCTGCCTGGGCAAGCAATTTGGAACCGGAACCGATTCTCGATACCCAGCCAGCCCTATAGAATACCATGACAGAGATCCACCTCATAGTCTAAACAGTGCCTCATATAAAGCAGACTAAACATTGCATTGGGAATTCCAATATATCTGCCTTGAAAAAGTTAGCCAATGATTTTACAAGCTTAGCAAAGAGTCAGCACTCAATACTGGTGATTCAGGTTTGAGTTACCTCTTGTAAACTCTTAACCTTTCCAGGTGACGTTTAATATTTTCTCCTACAGGAAATGTAGTTAGTCCACCACACAATTACAATTTACCACAATGATTTGCGACCTCAGGCAGTTAAGAGTTAAAAGTTTAGGAGCACTTTGGTAAGAGTTATATTACTTTTACAATCCTCCCATGAGCAACGTGGCCTTAATCTCTTGCACTAAGGCTTTGTCTAACTACAAGATAATAATTCTGGTGAAATGAAGTACAAACAAGGTGCTACATGATGCAAATATTATAATTTTTTATATTCATACAAAAACATTTTTGTGTGTGGACCAGGTTGTCACTTTTTGAACAAGGTCTACCAACAAGTGGTACATTCCTGCAGGTCTTCAGCCTCTCAAAATGGAACAGGAAGCTTAAATTATATAACCAACACATTTATTGGTATACTGAGATGTATTATTATACTAATAGTATAAGCAGTACTGATACAGATATACTGTGTAATTTATTTGCTCAAAATGCCAAGTATAAAATCATCTGAAAAGGGAGAGAATTAAGAGACATTTCCAGGTTTAAACAAGATTGGTTTATCGGGATCTGACTGCATTAGCCAGGAACACATTTTGTACAAAATGTGTAGTGTTCATGTCACAGGAAACCACCACCTTTTCTTCAAAGTAAAAAAAAAAAAAAAAGCACTATGGACACGATGTCCTGGTTGTTGTGCTCTGTAGCCGACTGCTTCTTTCCATTGATACCAAATGGCTGATATATTTAATACACATGAAAATGAGGGGTCTCTTCACTGAGATAAAACATGTGAAACACTTACAAAAACAAGAGGGGTTTCTTCTGCCTTATATAACTGCAGCAGCAGTAGAGAAACACTGGCCTACTTTCCTCCACACAGTGACCTGCTCTAGAGTAGCAGGGAGGGAGGGGGCCTCTACTCTCCCCATGCAGTGCATGCAGTGGGGCAGGAGGAGAGGAGGAAGAAGCAAGAGGTCTCACTCTGCATCGGGTACAACAAATGAAAAACAAGACCGTGTGCAAAGACATGGAACAGCCGGGCACCTATGTAGCTTGGAGGGGAATGTGCATACCGCCACCCACTGGAGCAACTTGCAGTGTAAATGCCATTGTCAATACAATGTTCTCACAGGAAAAAGGAGGCACCAGCAGAGTGTCCAAAACGAATTCCTGGCTTACCAGAAAGACTCAGACTCTGCACACCTGTGTTACCTCCTCCAGATTTGGCTCTGAACTGTAGATGGGACAACCTCTGGTTATATGCGTATAAGTTTTGGCTCGTAACTGGTAACATCTAACTACGTCTATCATCCGGTTCTTTTCTGGATATAAGGAGTCAAAAGATGTTTCTCTCTTGGGCAGGGCATTTATTACGTCAGTGAACATAAAGCATATACATTTCACTGGGCTGGCCGTCTTCATTAGCTTTCTCTACCGACCGCTAAAACACACACACACCTGTCTATGGACTTTTTCTCCATCTATCCCCAAACACGAGGAAACTTGGCTGCCCTCACTACCCAGAATGCAACACTCGTAAAGTAACAGGCTAATTTGTAACACCTGGCTCTCCTGAAGGACAGCTAGTTTTTCCTGATACTTCCTAGTCCTGGTTTTAGCAGCCCGACAGATAGAAACAGAAACGGTAACCGTTCCCACGAGTCCAGAGCAGCGCGGAACGGCACGAAGCAGCCCCGCCCCGGTAACCGTTCGGCCTGACCATGGAAATGAGGCTTATGTAGCTTGGAGGGGAATCCGCATACCGCCACCCACTGGATCACTGATGAACGGCATGTCAGGAGCTCAATCACATGATTTTCAACAATGACCGGACGGACAGACTCGAGCAAATCATAGGTATAGAGCCGCACATCTCGCGATGCCCAGCTAAAAAAACCGCAGACCATTGTCTGCTCTGGTATTGCCATTAGTGGAGAGGAGTTATCTTCCATTAAACACATCTCAGGTTTCTCTGGACCATTTTACATACAAACGGAAAGTATTGTGAAAATCCGTAACATTTATGTTTTTGTGAATAAGAAAAGCAACTTTGAGGTCTGTACTTGATCGGTCGCTATTGTAACTGCTATGCTTTTGCCGTCTTTGACTTGGGTGAGGAGGGAGCATGCGTGGATGTACTGTTTGTACAATTGGTTGGTATGGGCGTACCCCACTCCCTAGCCCCTTACCAGGGTCCTTATCTCACTGCCACCATTATGTCCATGTCTTTGTTTCTGCCGCTGTCCTCTTTTCAATGTTACTTTGTTTCTGTGTCATGTTTGTCTTGATTGTGAAGCGCTTTGTAAACTTTGTTTTAGAAAAGTAATATGTATACACATTTAGTTATTTTTAGCCTATTATCTTTGCAGAGCGGAAGATGAGCCGACTATTGAGTGGTTCATCTTCTTAATAGCTAATCTTTGGGAGGAGTGCCCAGCACGCACGTGGTGAAAAGGGCGGTCCGTCTCCACTGTGAGAGGTAGGGCGTGACTCTTTGGTCACGTCATCGACAGACAGTCAAAAGACAGAAGCTGTCCAGCGAGTTTGTATAATCACATTACAACAAACAAGCAAAGAATCAATCAAACACGTATGAGTACGGACTTATAATGATCCATCACTGTGAAATGTCATGGATCGACGTGACTGATAAGCACATATATATATGCGTAAAGGGGGGAAGCCTGAGAGCGAGCGTCATCTGATACCCCGCGGTGTCAGGTCATTATGTAAAACCAGCTCGGCATTCCCTCCGCCACCGCCCTTCATTACACAGATATCTTGTGTTTGTGATTTTAAAATGTTTTGTTGCAGTATGCACAATGGCAAATAGATTATTGCACTAAAGCGACGGTGTGGGTGGTTACGATAACTTTACAACATAACTCATTTATACCATTGTTGCACATGACCAGCCCCCTACGTGTCTATGCAGTGGGTTTCAATGCAGTAATTCCTGAAGCTGCAGTAGCCTAGCCCATGTTTAATATGTTGTATAAAAACGATTAGGCTACTTTCAGAAGAGATGTGGACCAATAGAAGAGTCGGAAAAAATCTGCAGCAGAATTTTTCATTCAACAGCCTTTAACGATACAACAACGTTAAAACGGGATTCGCCTTAGACTCAGGCAGGAAGAACATTTCAAGAGACACGTTCAACTGATTTGCAGAGTACAGGACGGTTAACACTAGTTTCCAATTTTGGAAATACATAAACATAATTATTTAATGTAAAACCCAACTTACCACGTGCTTTCTGTTGTTGCTGGGCTTGCAATTCCAAAAACTTGGCCGCTTCCAAAAGCGTTTCGATGCTCATTTCTTTCCCGTTGGAGAGACTGTGACTTTATTTTTTAGAGAAAAAAGATGAAGCAACTGCGATATGTGGTTAAATATTTAGGGAGAGGTTCCCAGTCTATGAAGCTGGAAAAAGGGTAATCGGATACCCCTCAGTAGAAACTCTTCCACATACGTAGAAGAGTTGCAACAAGATGGCGCTGAAAGTAGTAGGAAACAAATAAGGTTTGTGAATCACGCACCATTTGTAACCGCCCACAGGCACATTCCCTCCCCATGCACATTAATGGGGGAAATGACAAAACGTGGACCAACAACAATATACCGTTTTATAAAAGCGATAGCTCCGGTCCTCCGGGCTGGTAGGCCGAGTCACGTCCGTCATCGTTGTAAAAATACCAAAACATCATCTGAGACCGCAGTTCGTTTAGATATTAATACGCCAACCGAAAATCACTACTCACATGTGTCGCTTAGCAATCACGTTATCCAGTTACTTTTCAAGAAAAGTCAATCAATCAAGAACTACGTTGCTTGGCGGAAGAAAAACATTTACTTTTTAAAAACCAAAAAGTATTTCCCCCCCATTTGAATGGTGTGATTTGCATATCGTGCTTGGCAACGCCTCTTCTATGTTCATAACTCACCCTATAGTACTGTCTCTCGTGGCTTATTGTTTCCGCTATTTACAAGTAACCATGACTGCAGTAAATTTACATCTCATTATCATATCCCATTGCTCGGCCACCAATCACCATGGAGAACAACAAGGTATGGCGCTTGCACACATGGGCACAAGCAATAAAGTACATTTTCATCACTCTCCCGCCTCCTCGGCTCAAAGGCAATTTGCCCGTAAATGCTGCAGGTAAAGTGATATACTGATACTCAAGCTTAAATAGTCTACTTCAATTCATGTTTGATCACAAAAGGACAGCCACAATAAGACCTAATGAAAGTAATACGAGGTGAGGGAGGGGGTGGGGTATGAAATCATTTAAATCAATGGAGGATATCCCACATTCTATGTTGACTTGCATCCTCTGCAGTCTATCTGTCCAGCTAAGACTTTACTTGTATTACTTTTTAAACATTTAGCTGACGCTCTTAAACAGAGTGACCTACAATTGTGCAACAGTGGAATAAGCTTCAATTGATAGATAACCAAAATTACAAGCAAAAACAGAAGTGCAAAGGTAAGAGTGGTGAGCCTGCACAATTATATTTAGGGGGAAATAGGAATCATGAATAACTAGAGACGTGCTATACAACCTCCCACCAAAACACATGGCATTGGCATGCACAAGATGTATTACTAGGCTCATTACATCAGCCCGCAATTCCAGCAGTGGCCTGGCTATAGCTAGACTGATTTAAAATGTCAGTCCCCCTTTGACTGCATGCCCTTGGAGGAGACTTCCTCTTCTTGTGTAAGCAACTTGTGACCATAACCATTATTTCATTTGTGTTGTTTTCCCCTGATGGATCAGAACAGCGCATGTGCATGTTATTACTAGTACCCTTGTAATAGAACCATAATTTGAAACAAATCTAGGGACAGCATGTTAGCATGCTGTTGCTCTACTGGCACATGATTGTCACACACACAAGCTGGTGAAGTCAAAGTCCTGGCGTAACCCAGGGACGGCTTTCAGAACAACTAGTACGAGCAGGAAGTGAATCTTAGTCTTTTTAGCTTGTCACACACACACACACACACACACACACACACACACACTTCTCTGACAATGAATTTACATGTGCATACACATGGTCCTGGATGTTTAGGTCCCTTTTCCTGTTCTCCACTCAACTCTAATCAGGAAGTATGTCAGCTGCAATCTAATAATAACAATAATGGGCCACAACAGTAAATGTTCTCGAGGCACAGGAAAGACTGAGGGAGTCCAGGAACATCCTGCATTACACAGGCTGTAGTTTTGGCTCAAGAGGAAATAAGTGGAAAAAGATTGTAAGCAGCAATCAAACCACACTGGGATCAACTGTCATCACAAAGCCATTGACAAAGGCAATTTGTAATGACAGGCTAATTAAAGGGCTTTATCTAAATATCACAGATAATGACAGGAATAAGACCTATGAATACGAAAGACAGATGTACTCTGTCCTCTTCTGGCCATTTAAAGGCACTGCAGTCTAGACATCCTAAAACAGGGATGGGCAACCATGTGCCATGGAGGGCCGAGAGTCTGCAGGTTTTCATTCCAACCAAAGTTCACACCAGGTGATTTAACTGATTAACACACCTTCAACCAGAGAGGAGGAACTAATCAGTGAAATCACCTGGTGCGAACTTTGGTTGGAATGAAAACCCGCAGACTCTCGGCCCTCCATGGCTCATGGTTGCCCATCCCTGTCCTAAAATGTCTTGACACCATTTAACCTGGCTACTGGAAGGGACAAAATAGCTTAAGAATATGAAAGATGCACACATGAGAGAATATGTTACTAAAATGTACATTTATTACAAATGTTTTGTTTACAACTTTGAGCTGGAAATACCAACGTGTATGCTGCCTTTAAAGGAAAACTGCCTGGCCCAAGAAAATCAGCTGATTTGAATTGAAATAATGGTCAGACTATGTGATGATCCACAGGTATGAACACTTCCAGTAGTTACACTGGATTCAACAGTACAGTTTCCAATCCTCTCACAAGCAACAGCTGACTGTTGTGCACAGTTGAATCAGCTGAACTGTACCACAAAAAAAAAAGAACAGGCAGGCACTCAAGCCTACTCTCTAAAGAAATATAAATTTGTCAAATTTTTACTTGCCTCCTTTTCAGGTCTCTATTCACTGTACTGTTTAAAAAATAAAAAATAAAACACCTTTCTCCTGTGTTTCTTGCCATTTAGGGCATGGCCACAGTCTTTAGGAGTGTGTTCTTCAGGAAGGTACACAGTTGGTTCATCAGGTCTTTATTCTGACCCTCTACCCAGTGCATCTCGATCACTACATCACTCTCTTCAAGCATCACATTCAGCAGACACTTGAACAGGAAGTGTTGATCTGCACTGGGGCTCAGGGGCCGCTTTGAGGGCACTACTTCCTGCGAAGTGCGTTTCACTTCACGTGCTGCAGCAGGTACTTCCTTTGGGCCAGTTTCCTGTCCTGTGGCTGGTTCCGATTGTGTTGGGGGTTCTGTAGAGGTGGGAGACTCCATGTCCACATCTTCGCCTGTTACATTTTCTAAGACCTCTTTTTGTTCCTCAGTTGGGTTTTGTAGTTCTTCGTTAATCTTCTCGTTTGAGGAGGCGCCATTGGGCGTTTGCTCTGCAGGCTGCTGTTGGCCAGCTAGCTCCTGTGCAGACGTAGCTTTGTTCTGAGCGCTGTTCTGGGATGGGGTAGTAGCAGGGACAGTTGTGGTCAAAGTAGTTTGAGAGCCAGCTGCAGCACTAGGGGGCGCTCTGGGAAGCTCTCGTAACTGACGCGTCTGTTCGCGTCGCTTCTGTCGTCCATGGACCCAAGTGTTCTCCACAGTGGTCAAAAAGAGGCTCTGCTGCTGCTCTCTGCATGGGGCCCGTTTGTGCAGCACCTGCAGTGTCACACAAAGTAGAAGGAACAGACACACATATTGAGGTGACATGGTTGGAGGGTGTGTGATGTACCGATCTGATCCATTACTTTCACTCAATGTAGACTTTGACCATTAGTTTAGGTTCATTTTCAAAGATTATGGAGCTGATTGGGAGCCAGTGAAGTGATTTTAAAATTGGTGTAATATGGTCTGTTTTCCACGACCCATGCTGCTGCCTTCTGAATAAGTTGCAGGGGACCAATATTTTTTTTTAGGAAGACCAGGTGATAACAAGCAGATCTGGTGTCACTGTTGACATGAACTACGAAATTTAAGTCAGCATCCAAAATCACCCGTAGGTTTTTTACCTGGTCATTGAACTTAAGGGACAGGGAGTCAAGATGATCATAGATTTCTTGCCTACGTGATTCTGGTCCAAGGACTAGAATTTCTGTTTCATCTCTATTGAGTTGTAAGAAGTTTTGGGACATCTACAAATTAATGTCTTCAATACCGTTAATCAAGGTGTTCACTGGACCAAACTCAGGTGCCAAGGAAATAAACAATTGGGTGTCATTAGCATAGTTATGGAAATCAATGTTGTGTCTTCTGATAAGATGACCTAGTAGGAGCATATAAAGATTAAAAGGGAAGGGCCCAGAGTGATCACCTAGGGCACAAAAAGAAAATCCACACCCAGTCAGAAAAGACCTGAACCATTGTAGGACCGGGCCAGAGAAGCCCACCCATCCAACAGGATGTCACGATCAACCATATAAAATGCCGCACTCAGGTCAAGGAGCACAGAGGACCTGACAGAGAGCATATTGGAATCAGTCTCTCAGGTCATTGGCCACCTTAACAAGTGCCATGTTGGGGAAATTCTCAGATATAGATAACCTTTTTAAACTTGGCATCAGCACAATATCTTAAAACTGTACTGGTGCATCCCTAATGCTTACCCGCAGGTCAGTGAGCGTCTTCTCCAGCAGAGCAGTGATACTGTCCACAGGGCTGCGGGCAGTGCAGCCTACAGCCGAGGCCTTGGCCTGGAGCTCCTTCAGACCAGCCTCCGGAAGTGTGAACGACAGGGGCTTTCGTGCCTTCTCCAGCTTACGCCTCTTACTGGGAGGAGACTGAGGCAGAAGAGGGACAGCCACAGAGAATTAACCACAGATCTGCACCGCAGATTCTTCTAGATGAGTAAAACAAAATACAGAGGTTTAAAATGATAAAAATAAATCTCTATTAAAGCTATATTTTTTTGAAAAAGAGAAACAGAGTGGCAGAGAGACAGATAAATGAGCCCAGAGGGGGGGTGGTGAGGTGAGGGCAAAGAGAGATTTGTTAAGGAGCAATTCTTTTTGTATATTTTCCAAATGCATCACCAGAAATATGCATTGCTAACATTTACAAATGACAGCAGCGGCGAATCTGCTTTCCAAGCAGTAAGAAAGCAGTATACATTCTGAAGAGTTGAGATCACTAGAGTCCTGCCCCTATAATCTGTAAATAATATTTCTTGGCCAATTGTCTGTGTTTCTGTTTTGTGTGTATTTGTACATATTCTATATCGCATTTTGTTGCATTCATTATGTTCCGTTCTTTATTTTCTTTCTGTTTTCATGCCCTTTTGTATTTTAAATAGTTCTGTGTTGTGGCACCTTTGTGTGTAATGTACTTTAAATGAATTTGATTTGGTCAATATAGCAGGTTGAGAAAACTGAAAGATCACACCCAATAACTTTGACACAGTCTACATTCTCAGACGTCTGCATCAGATGCTGGGAAACACTGAATTAGTGCACTTAACTTGGTATTTAGATCTCACTACAAGTATCCTGGTACTAGTACACAAGTACAATGTGCAGAAGGCTGCCAATAGGGGGCAGTGAACCACAATGGTTCACACTGCACAAGTTGGAAGGAAGAGGGTTATTTCATTTACAACAGCAAACTACCAAAGGACACATTTAAAGAAACCTATCAATGTTCAAGTTGGATTATAATAAGGTACTGATACTTGTCATCAGGACAATATCAGAGTATAATCAAAACACGTCAGTCACTCTGATTTTCAATCTGTCCAAGATATTCAATAACATCTGAAGTGATGCAAAGTAAGCAGAGGCTACATTTCATCACACTGTATTAGACATCACTGTCTGGGGTCTGATTGTGTCTGATTAGCAATATTATGCATGTGCATTATTCAATCTGTGTAATAGGCCTACACCTCTAAGTGCTAGATAGAAAGATATGAGAGTTGGTTTCACAGACATGAGTTAGGCCTAGGTCAGGACTCATTCTGTTTTTCAACTGAAAAAATGAAGTTTTAATCTAGGATCAGGCTGAACTTTGGTAGATTAAACCATTCCTATATGGCCAATTTAGAAATCTGTTCAAGGACAAACTAAAGGGTTTGAAAATAGACTCATAAAATAACAATGCACTTCTTTCCTCACTTTCTTATTTCCCTTCCTTATACAATCAGAAAAATGAATGGGATACTTACAGGGGAAAATCACTCAACCTAAGAATTCATATATGTCTAGGACAGTCCAATCAATATTTGTGAAAAACGACTTAAGCCAGAAACCTCAAATCTAAGACTCAAACCGCAACTCAAACTCAATGGTGTTATGAAACTGTAAAATTTTCGCTGACAATGACTGACTGATTTTATGGACCCACTGAACGTTTGAGTTTGTATATTTAAAGGAGCTTTACTGTATTGCAGTTGCTTTTTCCACTGCACTAATGTGCCATACTGTACGCCTGCTGTCACGGTACAGTATGTTTTTACATTATATTTTGGGCATGGTTCAGTAGTTTGGTTACAGTAAAAGCATGCTGATACAGCACCCATACGTATCTGATACCAGCCTGCTTTCAAAGGGTGCTGGCAGCGTTGTCATCATCACACAAGTGACACACAACTGACACAAGCAACACATGGTGTCCACTCCAGGGGGGCGGTTCTGTACCTGACCCTGACCTCTGACCTCCCTGCCGAGGGTGCCAAGTAAAAAGTTACCAGGACCGTAAAGTATCACATTATTATTTACCCAATTTCCCAATGTATTGTCTATGAAATAGCTCCAGCTGTTACATCTTGACAACACCATGGGTTCAGAACTTGGCATTCTGGTTTCTGGCTTTGAGAGAGAGAGAGAGTTGTTTATATTCAGGATTGTTTTGATTTTACTTTCCTAGACCACAGGAATCGCATATATGAACTCTTAAATTGTGTGGCATTTGTCTTTGAGAGGGGACTGCCCTGCCTCCTCCCTTTAAAAACAAAGCTGTCAGTCTGCCATAGGGCCCTGTGGCTGTTCCAAGGATAGACTTGTGGCCATGACTGTTCGTCGTGACACTGCTCCTCCTGCATACCTCCCATTCCCAACATAACTAAGGCAGACTCACAAGTTTACACACACTCAACACAGACACGCACTCATCAAGCCATAACAATTAAACTATGAATTGGGGAAAAACATAAACTCAAAAAATATATATCATTACAATTTAAGTAGTATTAAGTAGTATTAAGTATTCTGTAAGTGAGGAGAGCAGGACTGATGGTTTCTTATTGTCCTACCATAGAAAGCCTGGTCAGAGGGACTGGTGACCACATAAGGAGCAAGGGGGATAAAAACAGACGGGTAGCAAAGAGGTGGAAAGCCAAATCACTCCTTCACTGTAAAGTTAGAGGTCAAGAAAGAAATCGTGGTGACTACTGTGCTAAATCTGGATTGATGGAGTGAGTCAGAGAAAAGGAGGCGAAGAGAGTCACACGTTGCAGGAGATGATGACTCCCATGTCATCATATCACAGATGCATCAGTAATTGCATCACTCCATCTTTCTACTTACATCTCCAACTCTTCCTTTATGACTACCTCTCTCTTCACTTCCAAATGACAGTGGTCATAATACTGTCCATATCTTGAAATTCGAGAACAATGAAAGGATGTACTGATACTGGTATATAAGTAAGCAATCTTGACTGCCAGTAACGTCTATAATTAACAACTGTAGTAAGTGTAGTAACCTTTAAGTTAATCCATATATCCAAGTAACCCATACCGTTTCTCCATTTCCCACCCATACAGTCTACTACTGTATGTAGCATATGTTTATATAACCCCACAATTGTTTATACTCTATTTTATTGCTTTGTTTTGATTTTACAGTTTTTATTGCTTATTTTATATTCTATTTTTGTGCTTATTTTCTGTTTGTCTTTTCCCCTGCTGAATACTATTACTAACAACCTAATGTTCATCTTATCTTGTGTGATATCAGGCCAATAATAGTCTAAAATGGGGCACCATGTATCAGGGAACCTCCCCAAAATGTACATTTGATACAAAGAGTCACGTGCAATGTCAGAAATCAAAGCAATGCAACTTCATTTTCTGCCTTTATCTCTCTAAATCATTTTTTATCGATGATTCCAAGTTAATGGTCTATTATTTAGTGAAAGTAATGTATCACTACTCAATATGAACTGTTGCCTGGAATTAGTACGGGTGGTGAAACAGTGGCATCAGTGCATGCCTAGAGCAAGGAGAAATCAGACATAAGATGGCAGGACAGGGACCAGTATCGATACACACCACTAGAGGGAGCCCAATCCATTTCAGCTCAACCTGGACCTGCAGTGAACTGGGCATTGCTGCTTGCTTCTGATCCCCCACTAATGTCATGCTGCAATGGCGGAAAAGGTCATTATCTAACCGTGGCTGTATAAAACAGCCCCTCTGCAGCGCTCTTCCCCTACACGTCCACAGCAGCCAATAACTCGAGCGATACCTGCAAGTCCACGCAGGCCCACTGAAATGGAGGAAGCAGACAGCAGGGGGTCTGCAGTCAGAAAGCACAGTGACACTGCAGACAGCATGGCCAACTGACCTACAAACAGTACAGAGAAGGAGCAGACTGTGACCTTCATGCTACTGCACTGACCTAGGAATCAAGTTTCAATTAAGCTTTTATTTATCTCCCCTGTGTCTTCTTATTCATTATTATTGAGAAGAAAAGGAACAAAATAATTCTAAACAGGCATGCCAACTCATAGGTTTTTCAGCCTTGGTCATTAGTTGTTTTATTTAAATCATGTTCTGCGTAGATACATCTTTAGAAGAGGTGGCCATATTTAATTAATGGGTTGTCATGTTTGCTGGGTTTGTCATTGGACGGTGTCTTGTCTGGTAGCATGCTAGAGCTGCTTCATTTGTATACCGTTTCTCAGCACCTCTCTCTCTCTCCCCGCTCTGAAAGCCCTTCGGCTCACAAGAGAAGGAAAATGAATCCATAAAATCCATCAAGGCAAACCTGTCTGTTTGTACAGAGCATCCTTGACATAGATACTTGCACTAATACACTGGTACACACACACACATCCACACAGTCAACATGCACAGACACACAGGCATAGATTCAGACAAAGGGCATATAACCTACATAACCCACATGTGCACAATTTTAGGTACACTCCTCTCCACTGAATCACATCCTCGTCTGAGACTCTGCCCCTCTTTCACTCCATTATTTATTTGACTTAACCACTCTCACCTCACTGCATGCTCTCTCTCTCTGACACACACACACACACACACGATAGCCTTTTACATTAACAGCTAACTTGTCTGGTCTGTGGGTAATGAGAACCCCACTGTAAGCCTGCCCTAATTTGGAAAACCAGGGACAGTAAAAGCCTGAGTCCAACAAAAGCTGCTCTCTCCAGATCAAGTGTCATTAAATCATGTATTTCCCCCCCTTGCATGCATGCACACACAAAGAAAAAAAAAAGTAAATTAAAAAAACGCAGTCCATTTAACCTTCAGGCATAGACTGCAAAGCATACTCTGATCCCCCTCCCCTCCCAACCCCCATTCCCTCATTGCGAACCCCCCAAACCCCACATGGCCATCTCTGGTGCCTTCCTGAACCTTGAACCCTCCTTAACCCCCTCCTGCCAGGGGCCACATGATGCTCCGATAGACCACTATCAGCAGCAACAACAGCAAGCCTCAGGGCTGTGAGAAAGGCTAGCATTCTTTGGCAGTCTATTCTATCTGCTATTCCTATTGATTCTGTCTGCACCCTAATCTCACTCTCCTTTGTCTCTATCCTCTCCTTTTGTCTGTATGTTAGATTTCTTTGACTTCCTCTCTCGTTTTGCCTCCCTCCACTCCATCTGTTTCTCCCTTTGATATCCTCCACATCTCTCCCTCCGAGTAATGAGGAGCCATAATGGAAATAAGCTTCAATTGTTCCACCCGTAAAAGCAGAACACAATGTTGAATATATTCTTCGTTCATTTTAAAATTGATCGAACCCAATGAATCAATGAACCCATTTAGACCAAGGATTGTTTTTCAGGACAACTTCCTGGATTAGATGTCAGTCAACATTGTGATGCCTTGTGAGATATTGATCAGTTCATTAGGTATGTTGTAGCCCTTAAGACTTGAATGTCCTCTTGACAAGCTGTCCTTGCAAAGGAGAATTTGTTCTGTCAGCTGGTTAAATAAAGGTGAAAAGTGGAGTGGAGGAGAGAGAAAAAGCAACAAATTACAGAAGAGAAGAGAAGAGAAGAGAAGAGAAGAGAAGAGAAGAGGTATTGCAGAGTCACAGAGGGATTTGGGCAGGGAGGCTCTCCTGGTATTAAGGGGTTAAGTAGGTCACAGTTGCATGCAGGTCACATATACTATAGGTTATATGTAACATTAATGAACACCCCCATGCACACATACATATAGTAGACATCCATATGAACACATACGCAGGCAGAATTAGGCGGTCAGCCATGCATGGAATTACACATACATAAACGCTCGCATATAAACGCGCACACACACAAGCACATACACATACTTGAGGGGTAAAGGACTGTGGACAGGAGTGAAGGAGGAGGAGGAGGGGGTAGAGAGGCGGCAGTAGAAAATGTAGGCCAATCTTTCTGCTCAACTGCTTTTATGATGAAAAGCAACAGAGACTAGAGGAATCCAACAGAAGAGAAACTGCAACAGTCCTCATCATACCTCCCCTCTTGCACCTGGTAACTGTCTCCCGCCCATTTCCTTCATCTCCTTTTGTTCCATCTCTCTCACCGCTGCAACGTTTATTTAGTCCTCTCTATGATGCTCTTTACTATTTTTTACTATTTCTTTCTCTGTCCCCTCTTTCTTTTTAACTCCAACTCACTGCCCAGAGAGAATGATGGCATGGCGTATGCGCACACTCCTGCCCTGGCAACTGTTGCCTGGCTACAGCACATTAAAGACACATAAACATCTCCCCAGAGAGTGCGCGGGCTGGAGAGGGGGAAGAAGATGGAACGGGGCAGAGGGAGTGCATTATTGAGGAGGCGGCTTTGGGGTTTGGGAATCGTCCAGCAGCAGGTGGGGAGCAGTCCAAGCAACCAGAATGACCACAGAACAATCTGCTGAGCCTGAGGGGGCAGTATGGTTGGAATTATTCAAGTGTACAGAGGACAACACTACCGATCTGCACCAGCTTACCGGAACAATCACATCGTCATAGAAACTCCAGGCCAGCGCCCAGCGCATGGTGCGTCCCTGGCAGAACTCTGTGTGGGTCACTTTAGGCACCTGAGTATACAGAAAACACACAACAAGCACTGAGTCAGACACAACAAAACACTGACTGATCGCAGCTGCACACCAGACGCCATTTCACAAGAGCAGTTTACCTCCATTCATTATCTATGAGAAGCGAGAAGTTGTGTGTGCAAGCATGATGGGATAGGTGGTGATGCAAACCAGGTCCACGATGTGATGAGCAAAAGTTGAAAACGTTTTTTATTATACAAAAGAGCATGATGGTCGCAGCGTGGGAACCAAAAATCGAAGACGTGGTCATGCTCAGTGCACTATCAAATGTAAACAGACATTATGCCCACTGTGACTGTTGGCTTCAGCAAGCTCCACATCTCTAATCGTGGGTGAAAAGGACACATTCACACATATGGTGCGAAAGCCCTTGTGAAAATACAACAGTATGTACCACTTCAAATAGTCTCCCAGGGCTGTTTCAGTAAATAAGAGGTGGGGGAAGTCATTAAGATAAAGGTCAGAGGTCAAGAGCACTGTATCAGAGAGGCGGGGGGGG
>OMLI01090539.1:12952-29585 GCA_900302605.1 Rondeletia loricata | reverse complement strand
GGACTCAAAATGTGTGTTAACACCCATGACAGCTGCCTGGCTTCCCTCTTCCAACAAGGCCCTTTCAAATATCCCAAAAGGTGCAGCTGGATTAAGATCCCAACCATATTCATGCTTCTCTCTTCACATGAGGCACAGACGTATGATTACAATCTTATTACCAGAGATGGTAATTTTCATATCAATGGCAGTGAACACTTAGCAAGCTGAATAGGGAGAATCATCTACTTTTCCTAACTGTGGTTTTGGCCACTGTGGCATGTGTATGTGTATGTGTGTGTGTGTGTGTGATATTGGTAACCAAGGTGGCTCTCCCCCATCTGGCAGTAATTACAGTTTAGTGTTGTTGGAAAGAAGAGCTGGGCGGAGGGTGGGGTGTCTCAAAGGACCAATCAGAAAAGCTGGCTGGGTTTCCATGGACACCTGGTGGCTCTGGTGTCCCAGCATGCTTTTGGGAGTGACAGCCGGCTCCGGCTGGCTTGGCCCAAACCCCAAACCTGACACGGCAGGGGAAGAGACAGCCGAAGAGAGAAAAGAAGAGGAGCGGAAGAGAGGGAGACGGGGGTTCTCTCTCAGCGGCAGCCTCTCTCCTCTCGAAACACAAGTGCAACGCACGGCTACACAAGAGCACACAGGTGTTAACATGCAGGCAAATGGAGCCACTCATCTTTCCACTGAAGCATATGCAAACACACAGCACTGCATACAGCACACAGACACTCTTGTGCATAGTAATCACACACACACACACACACCTCTAGGGGGCCAAGCAGGTGTGGCATGTCTAATCAGCTTTAATAGCACCTCTCCGTTCCTCCCTGTATCCGTGCCTCACTCTACTGCACCAGTGACAGCCCTGGTAACGGGGTATAGTGATGGGTTTTGGAGATACCCCAGCCACCCAAACACAGCTGTTCTCTGTGGGCACCCGGATACTGCAGAGGCTGAGTGTGTGCCAAATCCTTAGACCAACTCTGGGTGACAGCTCCATCGCTGCACTGCATCCCATCTGCCCCTTTCCCCTCTTGGTGTCTCACCATCACTGGCACTCTCATCTCTCATCTAACCCTCTTCTTAAACTGATCAAAGACTCTTCTAAAGAACAAAACTGTAATGCTCTTGTGCCACCATCTGCCAATGCAAATGTCGATTCATGTGTAGATGTGTAATCCTAAATGTTTGCCATTTCTGACCATGACTAGACCTGATGGGGTCAGGTCATGCTGGGCTGAATTTCTCACTTACTTGCTCAGGTTTGGGTCAGGCTCGGATTCAAGCTTTAGGCTAGGTTTGGTTTCATAAAAAGCTACACCCCTTGGACTGGGTTTAAAAAAAAAAAAAATGTTGGTCCTTTGAGTCAGGCTAAAAATGTCAGGCCCGAGTCAAGCTCTATTCCTCACCGCAGGCGTCTCTTGAGCTGCAGGCTGTCATGAATGATCCTCTTGACAAACTCCAGTTCACCGCCCTCCGCCATGATCTCTGTCACTCCGCCTGTGTTTACTGAACTGGGAGGAGGTCGCCGTGAGTTCCTTGAGTTCACCCCCTGGAGAGAGTAAAAAGACAGACAGAGGTAAAGATCAAATCCTATTAGATGCTGATAACAATTTTGTAAACAAATACTGTGTTTTGTTGAGGTTGCTCTAGCCAGCGAAGAATTGCTATTTTTTTGTCTCAAGGAGCCAAATGCAGATGCACAAAGACCTCTAACCTTTTGAATTCAAATGTTCTCAAGATTCAGACAGGATACCAGCACAACCCATCAAAATGTTCAGGGAAAGGCAAGTCATACCTTAGCTTCTAGCTGGTTGGCAAAAAAAGGAGGGTTGCACATGCAGAAGTCGTACACGATGGCTGTCTCTTCTTTCAAGGCATCCATCAGTAAGGTCTTCTGGGGAACTTTGACAACTGGGAAAATGCACAGAACACAGAGAAAGCTAAGTGCCAGACAAGACTAGGATTTGTAGATAGATAGATAGATTCTTTATTGTCCTCCTTAGAGGAAATTTGTTTTCACAGTCTGTACACACACAAACAGTTAGGCAACATCCAGCAAACACAGAAACATAGCCACAGACACAGGGGCACAGGTTTGTAAGTTGGATGTTTCGGTTAATCATAACACAGATCTTGGGTTAATTAAAAATAAGAAATAAGGCTAATGCAGGCAAGGTGAGGGAATTAGTCTATGACAACATACAGTATATAACACGATAGGTTGGAAAAAGAGACAACATGTAATTAGTATTGTACTGAAAGAATGCTGTTTTAAGGTAGTGAGCTAATTTGTTGAGCGATATTGTTCTTCAAGATGGTGAGTGGACTACACTTGCCTTTAATGAGGTCAGAGAGGTGGTTCTGCTCCACGTTTTTTGTAGCGTAGTCAAAGCAGATGTCATCTACCTCTGTGGCAAGGAAGTACCAGCCATTCATAGTGGCTCCCAGCAAGGGGTAGATACAAGATGCCCCAGTGCCTGGGAAAACAAACACACACACACGTTTTGGCAGCTCAACAAAAATGTATGTATGCTTTAGGATGATGAATGGGTATGATTTTCAGTGAACAATATGTAAATATGCTGTGATGCTGTTTTAAGTAAATGATTGTATGATTGATATAGTGAATATAATGCATTATTTTTCGCTTATTGTGCGTAATGGATTATAACATACGATTCCAGCAGCTATTATCAAATCATTCAGGCCTAACAAAGACCAAGCCCTACATTATATAGTCTATCCAGAGTTAGTGAGAGGTCTGCTGGGGAGTGGAGTGGCATCCATTAGCAAAAGACAGGGGAAAATGATATGGCCCATGGCTATCCATCAGGGAGAAGACAGCTCCAATCTGCTTACAGAATGGGTCGGGGTCACCAGTGACCCAAGGCTCTATTGAGCTATGGACGGGGACACAGGGACACACACACACACACGACAGTTGTATTTCTGATGGCTAGAGCAGCAAACGAGCTGTGACATGTGGATGGGGATTTGGCTGATAAGTGCTAGGTACACAGGAAATGGATGGGCTCGTGTATACCAGCTGGAAGCGCCAACAGGCATTCGGTCTGTGCCACTGGCAGCCTACTTCTCTGGGGATGTGGGACAGACCTGTGCCAGGCGCCCAGAGGTAGGAAGATAATCTAGAGGAATCCCCCTATGTCCACACAAACATGATTACTAATTGAACAACTTTAACATTCATTAAACATTTTAGCTATTAACTATTGTAATTGTAAGTTAAATGACAAGAATGAGTAATTGGCCTATATGTCACCTTGATTCATCTGTGCCCAGAGGTGAGGAAAGTGATAATACACATAGCTAATGACATGAATGGTGTGACGTGTCGTGAATAGAAACAGGCTCATATGACGCTACCAATGTCAATGCCCTTGCATGGTTGGCCCTGGCCATCTATCAGGTCCTCCACCCAGTGGATGTAGTTGAGGCGCAGGGGGACGGTGGGTATGAGGCGCTCCAGAGGGATCTCGATGGTCAAACCAAAGTCCTCCTTCAGCAGGGTACAGGTCAGTGCACGCACTGCCTCTGGCTCTTTGAAATTCACTCTAGAAGAGAACCAAATATAGTCACTTGAATCCATCACACCACACTCAATAGCAATACTCCAGCATTTTGAAATCCTAGAGCAACACATTATTTGGGCTAAGAAAGGGCACAGATATTGCACTTAAAATTGAAAATGTATATCACCTCTAACCAAAAATGTATCTGATTATTAACAATTACTAATGATTTCAATTTTGTGACTTGCTATGCTGGTCCTCTTGCTTTACCAATGAGGCTGCCTGTCATTGACAGCATTTTACCAGACCTCTCTTAACACAGAACTCCATTAACCCCCTACTACTCCAGCCTGGTGGTTCTCTGCACGGCCCCCCCATTACTTCTCATCACAGACACACACTTTGATGAAGAACAATAGTGAGATAAGCGGCCCATCAATTTACACACCCTTGCTAATGAAATTTAAATTCACATTTTCAACATTACTAGACCTCCCACTTATTCCCAATTCCCAGTCCCACACCTTCAGCTCTCCCACCTTCTCCTCTCGACATGTTTAATGATTTCAGCTGTCACGAAAGCAGGCATGGGTAGGCTTGACTAAGTGAGTGGGCGAGATAGGTATAATTAAAGCTTCTCTGAGCGCATTCGCACCTCGGCAGATGTAATTAGACACTTCCCGGTGATGGCAGCGTCTGGCGCCTCAGAAGTTTGGTGTGAGCATATGCTCTCTATAGTGAAGACAAGAAAGACTACTAATGATAAAAAATAAAGCTATGACTCTGAGATCCAGCGCCTTCAAAATTTACAAAAAAACTCTAAAATTATGTTTTCACTTTGTCATTATGGTGTATTTTGTGTAGATTGACAAAAAATCTCAATTTCATCCATTTTACTTTGATTTTTGTTTTCAGGCTGCAAGACCACAAAATGTGGAAGAAGTCAATGGGGTTGAATACCTTCTGAAGGTGCTGTGAATGTGAGCTCCCCTGCTGCAAAACAATGCATTGATTTTGTTCCTTCTTCCAGGCCTATGTGATGACCAAACTTCACCAACATGACTCCAACAACTAAGTTCATATCAGGGGGAATCCTTTCTCATCTCAGCTGCACTTCATAAGAAAGATTGACTGCAAAATGGGGGACACACCTGTCTCATCTTTTGTGTCCAAGAGTGACTTAGTGCCATTTTGTTCACTATGGTCTTATCCCCAAAACCTGCCTGCATCTTCATTCAGCAGTGATAAAGACAAACGACTCTCCACCGGTCAGGTGTGGGATGGATACAAATGAGAAGCACTTACCAAGTGTCCCTACAACTAATGATCATATTAGGTTAATGGTCCAGTTTAATCAACTGCTGCTGTGACCTTTAGTGTCCGGAGAAATACTAACACCTGGCTACTTTAGGGGTGCACTACACATTTTCAAAAGATGAACCAGTAAATATGAAAAATTGCCTAAGCTTATGAGGAATTAAGATGAGGGAAAAGTGATGCATCAGCATAAAGCACCTTTCCAAATGATATCATGCTTCTCTCATCTGTCTGATTTTTAATATTCTGCCCTCTATTTCATTTCTCTTCAGAGGCATAGCTGGATAAGGATCAATATACAGAGAGTGAGGCCGTTCAGAGCGGGCATGCCTGGCCTCTATTTTTAGCCCTTGATGAGTGTGTGTGTATATGTGTGTATGCTCGTGTGTGTGCAATGCAGACCAATCATTCCCATCAGCAGCACTGCAAATGCCGCGTCTCCATAGCAACCCCACCTACTGCACAGAAGAGGAGAGCATGCAAATCCGGCCACGCTGGAGCAATGGCTGATGCCAGATAGAGCGTGAGCGTGCCCGGGATTTACGTTTCTGCTCCTGCGTGGGTACGCCATATCGTGGCTGACGGCATACGGGACAGGACAAACCAGTGTCAAAAAGTTGTGATTTGACTAAATATACCTACGTTAAGACAACTGTCAGACAAAAGTTAGAAATCTGAATGGGAGCATATTGCTGTAGTTATTAGGCATATAAAGATTTCCTATTCGATTAAATAATATGCAGTAAAGAGAGAGGAGAAATGGAGTGAAAATATTGTGTGTGTGTGTGTGTGGAGGGGGCATATCAGCAAACGAAAGGGTGAACAAGGGAGGTGTGGAGGACAAGAGCCGAAGATGCTCATGATGGAGGTGAAGGAAAAAAAAGGTTAAAGTGCTGAGCAGCAGAACAGTCCTTGGTTCAGGTTCAGATAGATGAACAAGACCAGCAAGTTATACCGGAGGGAAGCTTCCTACTGAGAAAGACAGGAAACCGCAGCCCGCTCTCCCCTCCACCCTCCCACTGGCATGCTACATAATCAGTATGAAAGCACATCTCTTTCTGTCTCTCTCTACAGAGAGCTGACCTTCAAGGCACACCTATTTTATTCTGTGCTGGGTAAAATGTTGTGCTGATTAGCAGCAACTTCTTCTCCCACATTAGGTCAGTCTCAACACATTCTGACTGCTCAGAAGAGTAGCGATGAGAGCATCGCTTAAAACTACATGTGAATTTAGAGCTAAACTGGTTGTGAATGTCTCTGTGCTTGTGCATTCACACATTTGAGTTATTTTGCGATTCTGCAAATATGCTGATGCTGAGATAGGGGCCAATAAGGATCCCATAACAAACAGAAATGAACCTAACTGTAGGACTGCACAACTATGTCTGAAATGATAATACAGATTATTTTTCTGGATTATAATGATCAGGATTATTAATCAAAAATGTTTGTCTTCATGATCGGAGGAACAACATTATTTTATTGCACTTTTTGCACCTTATAACATCGTGGCTATTTTCAACAGCAGCAAACGATCTAAATGAAATGAAATGTTTCAGTATTGCCGATATGCCAGTAGTGGAAACTAAAATCATTATATATTATCAGAAATGACTAATTGTGCAGCCCTACCTTATTGTACTGTGCATTGTCATTTTGAGTTTAGTGACGGAAGGTGGCAGAAATACTTTAATCTATGGTAATATCGTCTCATCAAGGAGGAGGTCAGACTTCTGTTTGAAGTTTACTCATCTGCCAACAACAAATGAACCAATCACACGAGTACTTATAATCAGATCAGTTCACGTCTGCCCGAGAAAGCTGATTGGTGCTGCTTACCAGAAACCCTGTGGCCAGCCCCAACACGACCCAAATTATAATTCCAAATTAATTGGTTTTCAGATAAATTAGGTGGGGTATGTTAATGATCTACCTAGCTATCAAGGGGGCTTGGAGAATCCACATAGCTGACAATGGCTCCTTCACAGCTATGGTATTAAAAAGTGAAATATGTAAAGGGCCATGACTCTCTGTCTCATTTTTTCCATTGGATATTGAAAGGAGAGATGTATGGTAATGGCTCTGCTTAGCTTTCCAGTGGGCTTTGGAGTGCTGCGGCTAACCATTGCAGGTTTACATTTATCAATTTAAAATGTGGCGTACACAAGGTCTTCAACCTACCAGGGGTCATAATTATTCCTTCCCATCTTCTCTACTGCTATGAACATGTATGTATTCATCCATTAATTAAGGAAGTGAAAAGCCTTCCACAGATGATCGTCTCTCAGTCCATGAAAAATATGACTTCCAAATTAAATGTCACCCAGTCTTTTGCATTTTTAATACTCATTCATGCTTCCTCATCCCATCCCTCTATTTGCCTGATGGGCCGCCCCACCCCCCAAAAAAGAATTATGACTGCAACAAGCCAACATTCAGACTATTTAGGGGAATATCTGTTCCTTACTTCCACTTTAATTCCAATCACATCCTCTTCCCCTACTGCCTCTGGTTTGAGTTCCCTGTCTCTAGCCATTGCTATCAATCTTCTCCAGTGAGGATCCCAAAATTAGACGAGACATATCTCCCCTGAGGATTGAGCGAGTGTCTCCCCAATATTAGTCACATCCTCAAAGTGACTGCTTAAATACTAAAAACCCAGTAGATTAATTAATCCGGAAATACAAAACCACGCTAATCCCCCCCACTAGTGGAATGACAGACTGGGAGGCAGGGATGGAGACTCATTGGCAAGGAGAGAGCCAAATCTCTGCATACGACAGCCAACCAGAGCTGATACCACACCGCAAAGTGAGACACATCTTGGACCTCCATTGAAGTTTTAGGGAAGAACACTGGGCTGACAATTCTCTCCTGCCTCTCCTGTTGCTGAGCAGATACACGACAAGAGCATACAGCCTGCTTCATTGCTGTGTCTTTTCAAAAATGTCTGCTGTCTACAAAATGACACTTATAGTTAGAAGAGGGAAATTACCTAATTGGCTAATTCCCAAATTGTCTTATTCCTATTCCCATGCTAAGTATCTAGCCCAAACACTGTCAGGGCATTGTTTGTCACCCGTCTGCCTGTTGGTCTGTGAGTCACATAGACAGACAGAAAGATGCCACATAATGAGGCTCCATAATTAACACCTGTCACAGATGGACATCAAGTTGAGTTTTACAGTGTGCCCACACATTCATGCCTGGTTGGCAAAGAGACGACTGATTAGCCAGCGCACAACCGCAAAAGATCAGCCCACACCAATATGTTCACAGTGGCACACAGATGTTCACGCCTGCTAGTGATACCATGTCTGCATTCATCTGCATAACACAGTTATTTCCTCACCTAGCCGACTTGGTGCCGTTTCACCTGACAAAGAAGGGGGAGGCAAGTATCCCGGTCCTGGTAGATAAAAAGCCGATGGCTGACTTGGCCCACCGACTAGCTCTGCCAGGACAAACCAAAACCCACAATGTTTCAAGCCGCAGACTGCACAACATTTTCAAAATACAAGTCCCACAAAAATGGCCAATGCACACATTAATTGGGAGTCGGGTTTGATAGGGGGGGAAGTTTGTATTGATTAAAAATACAAAAATAACATATAAAGACTACAACCAACTTAACCAAGGAAATTGGTATTTTAGATGTGTTTTCATTTAAAATAAAACTGTGCTTGATTGGTAAATTGCATGGAAACAGAAGTTGCGCCAAATAGGTGTGGTTTGCAAAATCAAGTGAAGTAATTTTACAAGACTCAGTTCTGCTAAAACAAAACAGTAGTTTGAGACCAAATTTACATAGCAATAAGCAATTGGAAGATCAGATCACATCTGATTCCACTGTCTCCTCACTGGATATTATTACAGCTGTTTTGCTATTATTGCTACAGTCTAGAATTCAACATATCTGAGGACAAACTATTGAAACTTGAGTCCATTCACTCTTTTCCAATCCAACAATTTTGATTATTGGGTGTATTCGGTCAAGTATTTTTACGGACTGAATATGGCACTTGACTGCCCTTGCAAATCTCATAATTTACAGAAAAACATACAAAATGAGAGCGTTGTCAATAGACTATGTTGACACAGTGTAGAAAATATGAACATCTTTGTGGTATTGAGCTGGAAACCCTTCTGCACAACCCATGCCTGGGTTGTCTCGGGTTTAAAACTCCTTCTCTACCTTGTACCCTGCCATCCATCTACATCTCCCTTTCATGACTGAATCAGTTTATAAGCTGAAACTCAAGTGGAAATAAAAGCTTTCACCTGGATTCACCTGTTCTGCTTATTTATTTGAAAGAGCAGGTGTTACTCATATTTACACAGTCAATGCATATGTGTGTGTGTCAAATTGGAGAGGAGTGAAGGGGCTGGCAGCTGAAATCAAAGGCCACCTATTGACTACACAGGACACTTTATATCCTGCACCCAGAACACAGCTTCCAGTGCCACACAGTGATGACAGAGATGGCCTATGCAGAGGAAAGGAGACAGCAAAAGGAGAAATTGATGGAAACAGAGAGAAAAAAAAGAGACACACCATCTACTATGCTTCATCGTGCTTTGCAAACTCCCCCACAGTAGCAATCATGCGCTGGTTGACGTCAACACCACTAATCCCACCAGACATATTTTTCCTTTGTTCTCCAGCCTGGATTTTCTCACAAGATCACTTCTCAGCAGTATCTTGGTGAGATGGACATGTGCATCGGTAGTGTTACAGTCCAAGTCCAACCTTGGGGTCAATTTGTGATGTCTGGTTTGAGTACAGAGTGAAACAAAGGGTAATTTGCCTGGCAATCTTTGACTGACACAGTAACATATCTGGAATATTGGGGGGTTAGATTTAACAGTCACTCAGACATACTTAACACAGTCTCTTTCATAAAGCAAGAGACCGATGAACAGGCAGGCAGACAGAGGATGGAGTGAAAAACAAAAAAACAATTATGTTGATAGTGCATGCATTAATCATTTGTCCTGCTGCTGTTGCTGAAAGCTGAACGAGCAGTAAGGATGGGATTGAGTCAGGTGGGATATAATGGTAAATGGTAAATGGACTGCATTTATATAGCGCTTTTATCCAAAGCGCTTTACAGTTTTTGCCTCACATTCACCCATTCACACACCGTTGGCGGAGGCAACCACGCAGGGCGCCAGCCTGCTCAACGGGAGCAATTAGAGTTAGGTGTCTTGCTCAAGGACACTACGACAGATTTTTTCCCCCAGGAGGAGCTGGACTCGAACCACCAACCTTTCGGTTGCTGGGCGAGGACTCTACCTCCTGAGCCACTGCCGCCTCATATGAGTAGTGATGGTGAAGGCAGTGTGTGTGTGTGTATACAGTGCAAGCGCATGATTGCTACTGTGTGTGTGTGTGTATACACACACATATGTACCTGAGGGCTTATATGAGTTGGGTTGGCATGTTGGTGAGAGGGCGTTTGTGTACACTGTTGATTAAATATCTGCAAAAGATCTTCTGTGTCAACACTGGCGTAAGAGGCTCACAAGGGGCCCGGGTGCAATAATTGCTACGGCCCCACCTACCCCAACCAGGCTGAGGGCTTGCAGTCAGCACAGCAGGTGGTGAAGTGATGCTAGCAGCCACAGAGCTAAAGTCACTAGCATCATTTTCAAAATGTTCCTCTGCTGCTCCTCCCCGGCGACAGGTGGATCTGACAAAGACTTGTGTATGTAGTTATCTAACTTGGGCAGCATTGTAACCTCCCTCTCTTGCTCACGTTTTCTTTTGTTTGTTTGTTTTGAGGTACCACGTTTGTCATAAGGCATCTTAGCTAACATTATTTTCTCAAGACTTCCAACACACACTAAGTGTCGTTTTGTGCTAAGTCGACAATCATAAGAGAATACTGTCTGACCTTTCACCTCTGCCTAATTTCTCATCATTCTCGCTGCTACATCATGGTGAAAAGAAAGAAAGATTCTCTACTGAAATTGTAACATTAAACGTTGTACATATTAATAAATTACATATATTCAATGTAATTTTGCAATAAAGTTGGATGATACAAATTCTATGTTGATGCAATGACAACAAACTATGACCATGAAACATAGCTTGAGATTGGCATGCATAAAGACACTTTCCTTTCAGGACACTTTATGAACTACATTAGTCAGTAATTCACATCTTGCCAGGAAGACTGTTTTGTATTTCGGTTTTTTGGATGGTTGGCAACACACCTAGTCATTTCTTGGTCACTTATTTATGTATCAGCTGCACTGCATTTCAAAAAACACCAAAGGCATGTCTCTCCACTGTGGAGCACAAGAGAAAAACATAAAGGCATAAACACATGCTTGGATATTATAGACAGGTCATTTCAATGACAAACCTACATTGAGCTCCATGAGTATTGGGAAAACAACATATTGTTTGATGTTTCCATATTCTTATTACTTTGGATGTGAAATAATAGTCAGTGAATATGAGGTGAAAGTGCACTGTCAGCTTTGAGGTTTTTCTCAGCCATGTTGAATGAAAATAACTGCCTCTTTTGTTCATTGTTCCCTCTGGACAGATCAGGTTCATACAATATATTAACTGTAATCATTTTTTAAAATATGTACAAGAAAAGATTTCATTGAAAAAAAAAGAATTGACACCCGCATCTAATTATGGAACAAACAGCTAGGTGCTGCTTCATATTAGCTTTGCTCTTTTAAAATTGCTCTGATGGCTAATCAATCACACTCTGATATGCTATTTTCACCATTCTGATGTTGGCAGAAAATAGCTTAAACCAATTTCTAATTTGGTACACTAAACCAGCATACTAATCAGAAGGTATTACTAGACCATGTGGTGAAGATTTCAGACATACTCAGACAGATCTCTTCACAGGTCTTACCTATACAGCTTTATTTGTGGTGGTGCGCCACTAATATATGTCCCAAAATGATACAATTAATACATCTGGCTTCCACACAGTCCTTTCCACTGCTCCACTGTGTATTTTGCCCGTGCCAGCTTGCCATCACCACAAATAACCGACAAACCTGTGGGAAACTGCATCATTTCTGGACTTACCTTCCTTCCCTCTAAAATGAAAGCTATCTTTTTCTTTCAAACTAAGTCTTGGAGTCTGACATCATAGGGCATATCCAAAAAACACAAAAAAAGAGTGGCACTACACTACTTGCAAAAAAACATGTACATTTTCCAGTCAACCAAACTACAATTCATGACGTCAGCATTGTATCATGTCATATCATTGGGTGAACTCGAGCAGCACCCTGTCACTCAATTCTGTGGATCAATTACTGCTTGCCACATTGTGTATTATCTTGGTGTAACCTTAGTGGGCGATAAGAAAGACACAAAGTTACACACACTGTCAGTCTAATGTACTCACACGGGTCGGCCGGTGAGGCTGGTATGCACGTGCTGCTGGAAGTCTGGATACTTGGACGCCAAGTAGGCGAAGTCCGGGGGCTTGTCTTTGTAACGGTTCCGGGGATGCATGGATTTGTTCAGAGCCATATTCACTTCCTTGATTGGTGGAATCATTTTGGAAATCATGAGTATGAACAAGGATGAGATTGGAGCAACAGGCACACATATACAAAACATCGAAACGCAAACGTTATTATCACAACCATCTGTTTTGAAGCTGAAGCTAGACCAGCTAACGGTACCGACACGTTGTCTGCCAACGTGTGCAGCTTGCTTCAGGTACTGCCGCTTGAATTGCTGCTCAGTTGTGGCTAAGATAAAAATTTCAGCTGCATAACAAGAGTGCCTCGCAAATCACTGCTTCGTCACGATATTTCATCGTTTGATATGGATGAAAAACTACTGATTCTCAACACGTTTGAACCTCAGGAGCAACTGGCTAGCAGAAGCTAATGTGGAGCTAACAGTTGTGCCTGCCTACCTTTGAGAGTTTCTCTTGTGGTGACTGGAGCTTTTAATACTGGAGGCTGTCGCTGACTTTATTAGACTCGTACACAGTGGAGACGGCTCACGTTGTTCTAACGACTTTACTTTTCCCAGTCTCTTCCGATATGTTCGTGACGTCAGACCTTTGCGCCGAAGCTAGTTGACGTCACCATCAAGCGCCTCATTCTCGTGTAAACAACCATATTCTCCAAGGTTAACCTCTGGGTGTCGATAAACATTTAATTACCATCTATTACATCCATGTTCAAAACAACTATCAAGTCACTATTGTGTAATTTAGTTTTTCAAGACTTCAGTGACCCGAGGCGAAATACACACTACTGCATAACAGATACTCATCTAAACAGCCCCAAACAAATGACCAGGACAACAAAGGTGCAGAGTTTTCTTTTATTATGTCGCAAACAATAATGACATCCAGATATATTGTTAACAATTCGCCGTGTTAAGAGTGAGACCATAGTAGCGAAAACATGAACTCGTGTTCGAGCTTGTGAAGTCTGAAGCCCTCAATCTATTCACAAGGCAGGTTACAGTAGACAGGTGGACTTCAGGCCGGCGGAGGGACCCACAGACAGTGCAAGCTTGTCTGTCAGTCCCTTTACACGCCAAGCCAGTGCAGCATAGGGATTGCTTGGGACCTGCGAATGGCAAAAGGGATTTCTTCAACAGGGCGCATGTATACAACACCAATGGCTGTGTTGTGGCTTTTGACTCTTGCAAGAAACAGGACACACGTCCTGACCTTTGATTAAACCATCTTCCTTGCCTAAACCAAGGAAGGGAAGCAGTGTTTTTAATGACAGTCAAGAGTAATTTCCATTTTATGGCCTGGTTTAGAATTGGTATGTGATGGTGTAATCCTGAAGTCAGCCAATTGCAAAGGTCAGTCACTTAGTCTTGTACCAACAAGATACGAGAGTCCAAGGAGTCTGAATTCTCAAACTAAACCAGATTGTACTAAGAACTCTCCATTTTTGGCTTCAGCTAAACATTTAACACCTTGGCATTTTCATTACTATGCCAAATTGTACTACAAAGGACCAGCAAAGGGAATAATAGAATCAGTGGAGATTCTCCACCCAAAGTCTTGACTAGGAAGTTACGACAGAGAATGCAGCTTGTAGAAAACAGACCTTTGTATGGGGGCACCAAAGGGAGACAGTAGTGGTATTCCCTGAAGGACGGGGTGGGGTTAGGGTGGGGGTTCTCCTTTGGAACATCCTAGTCTGCCGCAATCCCATCACATTTACAGAAGGAGGCAGCTAATCTGTAGGTCGGCCTCCTTCAAATAGCATCACACACAAACAAAACCAGTCTTTCTACAACCACATCACAGAGCCGTCTGAAATCATCAAGCCAGCCGACCTGTCTGGTAGGGAGTCTTTCTGGTGTCCTTGAGAAACCAATGGGATTGGCACAGTGCACAACGTATGTACACAGACACTTGTCTACTGGGAAGAGAGTTTCTCCACTCACCAATCAGACCAATTAGCATTGAGTCACTGACATGAGGCTCCTGCAGTTGAGCATTGAAAGAATATTGTTCTGCTATACTAAGAACATTAGCAGGAACCGGTTGGTCCCACCAGACAGCTCTTCCTCTGGTCCAGGTTTACATGCAGCAGTGCTAAATCAACAGGTCACATTAGGCTCACACTAGCCACTAGCAGGAGGTTGAGCAGCAGATAGCCACATCCAATACACACAGGAACAGGAAAACTTGGAAAAGAAGCTAGATAAGATGATCGGTTAAGCAGTGGCATTCTTTATTATCAAAGAATTGCATTGGAATGAAAAGGCTAATCAAAAATTAAGTTTATGCATTTTTCAACGTCTTTAAATTTTTGTCTCGTCTTTGATCGTAAAGGACAAAAGATCTAATGAAAGCAGGGATGTGCAAGATAAATGAATCGTCTTGCCAGCCACAGAAGCAAGATGTTCCATTTTTTCCTCCAAGGGGAATGGAACGGTTGGTTTCTATAGTAAGGACTCAATAACAATAATTTTCCATTATCTCCAAAATCTTACTGGTTTTTTTTTTTTTACAATTATTGTTCCACCAAGATAAAAAAAAATGAACATCTGGAGAAAGCCACTCAGGAGACATTTGTACATTGTTTGAGATGGTCAGCAGGGTTTGCCTGTAGAGATCCTCACTGCTCAGGCTTTTGCGTTCTCCCATGCACAAACCCTGTCCGGTCCAAAACCAAAGCCATGGTTGATCTGTGGCAAGGGAGCTGCACTGCCTTTTATGGTGAAGAGCTTTACAATAAAAGCCAACCTCAGCATCAGACCCCTCTGCAGAGAACACAATCTACACAGATCATTTAGTCTGCTGCTAGCATTTCCTCACTATTGCTGAATTACCATCCAGTTCATCCTTTTGGGCAATGATACACATTTGCCACATCTCTCCTCAACAAGCTAATTTTACATGTCATATTTTCACAGAAAACTGATTTGTTACTCAAAACCAATTAATTATGCAGAACATATATTTAACCCCTCAGTAATTAGAGATCTTTGCACATCCCAGATATCAAAACCAGGGGGCTCACTTTGACTCCTTGTCATGCCTTCGTTTCTCTTTGACTGGTGTATTTCATGCTAGGCTAAGGCTCGTCCACCCTTGTGTTTGTAGTCTACAGAGGCGCCATGGGACAACTGAGCATCTACTGACTTTACATAATTCCTATGGTACACAGAAGGTAAAACCCTGCCAGGAACTGATCAGTCAGGGGACTAGAAACAGATAGAGGATTCAGTTCAACAGAGGTCCGACTTGCAACATCATAGTGCACCATCTCACAAAGGGAGACACACCTAAGGTCCTTATCAAGTGCTAGTGATTAAAAGCGGTAATCCCTGAAGTCTGCCAGGGCCAAGGTGCTACTGAAATCTATGGCGCTCACTGACAGCGACAGCCAAACAGTTAGGGGGCCGCATTCGAGGTAGGAACACCTCACGCTTCCAGACACAAATTAAGCCTACATGCTCGCTAAATTGGGCATCTAGAGTATAGTTTAGCATGGCTATCCAAAATGCCAGTGGAAAACATTTCAACATTTGATTCTTGACTGCAAAGCAGAATTTATTAATGGGATAATTTATCTAAAGCCTAGCAGTGGTTTCCTGCTCATTTAGGATATACCACCATGACAAGAGTACAAAGCAGTTTTTCACCCCCCAAGGTCCGAAGACAACAGTTTGAAACATTTGTATATACAACCATTAAAATATTATCTAGTTCCACATGAAGAGAAATGGTATGCACACTTCAGAAGTGATGTTACGAAGCTACAGATTATTCCAACAAAGCCCCACAGACAATCATATCTCCATTAGGGGATTACACTTTTCCTTTTCTTGCCTTTCCTCTCTCAAACGTTCACCAAGCTAGGCACCAACAGACTACAACAGTGAAAGGAGAAGAGAAATAACAGAAAAAAATCCTAAATAAAAAAATAGACAAAAATAAATCTTACACATAAAGACACTGTCATTTCTTAAATTATCGGTTTTTAGTGCCCTACATTTTACACCCAGTCAAAAACATCTGTCTTCGGTTGGTCGGTAAGGCTGCGTGACAGACGGCCAGCCCCGTGTTAAACCTATGGTACTTCTAGACAACGTTATGTAAATTTACAGTATACAATTTTGGATTACCATGCAAGAATACTTTTTTGTGTAACATTTAATAGCTCGATCTACATCCAGGAATAATTTACATAGAAGGACAATAGTTATTGGACCAGAGAGCGCAATGGGTAAATAACCATGGTGGGTGAGTGCAGCCGGAGGAGATGAAGATGTGTGGGTGGGGTTTAGGTGGGGGTGGAATGAAAGG
>OMLI01090539.1:0-12932 GCA_900302605.1 Rondeletia loricata | reverse complement strand
GGTGGGGGTGGAATGAAAGGGGAGGGTAGTATGGCAGGAGGGGAGGTGGGGTCCAGAGGAGCGCTTGGGTAATTGGGATGGTGGTCCAATCCTCCAAGGTCCAAATCAGCGGCACTCCCACACTTTTACTGTTTGATCTACACTCCCAGTGACCACGTAGGGAGCAGCCTTGTGGAAATCTGAGGAAGAAACAGACAAAGGTATCATAACAAAGCAAAAGTAAAGGAAACAAATGTTATAAAGCATTTTCAGAAGCAGAACGCCAACACAACTCTTAAAGAGTTTCATTTGGGAAGGTTCACAGAAGTGGGCCAAAGCACTTGGTATTGAATATGCATACAACAATACATTGAGAGCGAAAAAACAACACTTTTTTGAGAGATCTTAAACAAAAGGTGCTTTGTCTTTTCCAAACAGCTCCAAAATTCATCACATCAATAGCTTACAGCAATATCCTATCTCTGGTTGAGGCAGGATGTAAGAGGACTAGGTTTCAAACGGCTTGCCAGGGAAAGCTGACTGAAGAGCTAGGAAGGCTCCTCAAGAGAGTTCCCAAGCCTTGATCTGCTAAAAAGCCAGAGATATGGGGAGGGGGAGGTGGGAAAATCCTTGAGCATTTGTGTACCTCTTAAACCCCAGCTGCCAGCAACCCCCAGGATGCTGAACACACCGCCGTTGGAGACACTGGGGCTCCTTCCCTCTACCAGCATTCAACCTTTCTCTAAGGCAGATTTGTGTAACCCCTGCTCCACTAAGAGGAACTTCTAGTAAGATCCACCTGAGGGTGGAATATGGAGGTTCCTAGCGTACCTCAGGAGACCAAGTGGTAAAACAAAGAAAAGAATGGAGCTTTTTTTCCTGAGACTGCAGTGGAGTTGGGTGGAGGGGCTGCTTACCCAGAGAGGTAACAAAGTGTTCGTGGGCACACAGGGTCTTCATGCAGCGCTTGTTCTTGTAGTCCCAGATCCTTAGGGTCTTGTCATCTGCACAAGTCACGATGAACTTGCCTCCAGGGTGAACGAGCACCCCGCGCACCCAGTTGTCATGGCCAACCTATGTGACAGATTGGTAAAGGCTACTGCTGATTCATTTTAGTGATGAAACTGATTGTTTTCAGATGAAATTTTACCAAACAAAATGTTTTACATAAAATAAAAGTTTGCTTTTAGGTCATCGATTGAATTAAAATGGTTGATTAGTTGACATGGGATCATTCTATATACTACTCACCAGCGTCATAAGGCACATGCCAATGCTAACATCCCACATCTTGATGGTTTTGTCTCTGGAGCCAGACAGCAGGAAGGGGCCTGGCTTGCCACTCTTCTTGTTCTGGTAAGTACAAAAGGGGAAAATACAATGAACTCAACTTCTAATCAGTAATGATGCAAAACCAATACAGCATAAGTGCAATTCAACATTTCTACTTTTTGCATACCACATTATGAAGTACAGTCAGGTCCAGAATTATTGGCACCATTGATAAAATGCGGAAAAACGCCAGTGCAGACTTCAATACACAACGAGTTGTATTTACGACTGTCAAACACGGAAGTACGAGCTTTTGCACATGAAGGCAGCAAGACTCCTCCACCAGATCGCCGACAGCCAACAGGCCCGCAAGAAATACATTTTCCTTTCTGTTGACTCGACTGTTAATAAAATGCATTTGTTGGATCATTACATTTGGTTTGTATTGTTTATTGCTATTTATCCTAGCTTATTTAAAACATGTGTCCGGTAAATGCTCTACTTGTCCAGAATCCTGAAATCTTACCAGCCATGTTGGGCGGCAAAAAAAATGTCTAGTGGAAACCCTGGATGGGCTACACTTGCAAGGATGTTTTGCAGTGTGGGACACACTAATCACTGGTGCCAGACAATGTTCTGAAGCAACTCAACAGGCTGTAAAATAGGCAGACTTCAAGTCTATATAACAGTCAATAGATTATAATTTCTGAACACTGTTATAAAAAAAAAAAGTGCAGCGTTAATAAAATAAATGTTTTACATAGTTCTGCTCCATACTCCCTGGCTAGGCAACGAGATGAAATCAGGGAGAAAAAAAACCAGAAGAGCATTTCTTTTGTCTGCAAAAGGAAAAAATTTTTCCTTGGGTGCTAACCAAACAAAGCACCCACCTCCCCACTGCGTGGGTTTGTGTATTAGGCACACTGTCATTACATGCCTAATAGTTTTGACTGCATCAGGGGAGGGCATGTTCAAACAGTTAGGCTGGCAGGCGCATCTAAGCACTAACAAGAGAACCTGTAAATGAGTTGCATTTCGCTGCTTTGGTCTGTAAACTGTTTTAGTGTAAATTATGTCAGTAAAAATACCTGGGAGTGTGCACGAGTCAGTTTTACTTTTCTGGCAACTAATGTGAGCTCACATGTGCAAACATCTGTGTCTGTCAGCAGCTTTCTCTCTGAGATGTGTCCAAGTTCAACAATTCCATCACTCCCTTTACCTGGCAATCACCTACTATTTTTTGTGCATGTTTAAACAGAGACAGATCAGAAATAAATGACAGCTTCTGTGGAAGAGGAAGATAATTTTTCATTGCACCGGGGTGGGACTCTTGCTGCAAGGACAAATATTGTTTTAATTGGAAGAGGCTAAAATTGGACACACTTGATCACAAGGCATGTCAGAAACTGACATGATTGGCCTGAAACACAACGGACATGGAGCGCTCGAAGAGCGGCTCCTGACCAATGAGAACACAGAACAGAGCCGATCAAGGCAGTGTCCGCTCGATGGTTTTTGTTGTCTAGTTTAAACCAACCCCAAAACTGCACCCCTTTTGTAATGTTAATAAAAATAATAATGTAATTGTTGTTTCTAACTCAATTGCATTCAATTGTAATGTAAAATCTTGGGTCTAAAAGTAGCAAAAAACAGTTTTGTAAAACATTTCTTCCAGGGGGAGGATGCCCCCGGATCCCCATACAATGTATGGGTCCGAGTCTTACCACCAAAGTAAAAAACAAAAACAGGGGAAACACTGCTATGTATACATCCATACTCTTCATTACAAACTCTGCTCTGTGCACATGGCTCTGTCAGTCTGTGTGAGCCCCACTAACATGGCTATTCATGTGGAAAAGGAACATCTGATAGCTTGAACAAATATATATATAATTTTTGTCACAATGTGAACAGATGGGCAAATCACTCTTTGTATGCCTATTTGTTCGGTACATAACCAGGGGTTTAACTACTAGTCCTGCTTTCACTCAAGGAGGCACATGAGCATATCACCACCCTTTGCTTGTGTGTGCAATTTGCAGTGCAGGATTCAACAACAAGGACTGGCCAATGGCCGTTGACTTGGGCCAGTTGGTCAGTCATTGTCCCAGTTGGGCCAGAGCCCGGAAAAATGTTTCCGGCCTTACTATTTCTAATCTGGTAATTGCCTCTCTGCTCTGCTACTGGTCCACTGTCCTCTCTGATGTGCTTTTTTGACCAATCAAGTTGGACGCCACCTTAGCCTTAGTCAGGGATTCAGCAACTCAGAGTTGCGTGGAATGGACATGGTGGCAGCTGCTTTGAATTACAATGTGATAAGAAAAAGGCTGTTTCTTTTATCATGGAAACAACAGTTTCTTTGGGTTAAAAATAATAAATCAAACCTGTACCATTTGTCACCAATTTCTGAGTAAAGACTTTTGAGCCGTCTTATAATTTTTTGTTTTTAAAAGGCACCAAAAATTACAGCAAATCCACACTCGATGCCCACGACAAGAGCTGGCAGCACAAAGTCTGTATGCTGGCAAAGTGGTGAGCTGACAGTCCCACATCAGGTCCCATTAATGCGGGACAGATTAACTGAGCAATGTATTAGCTTCATGGATTTGCCCTTTGTTTTGATGTTATCAGGTTACTTCTGGTTACATTTAAGGAAAAGCTTCTATCAGTTGGTTATGACGGCTTACCCATGAATACAGTAAGTGCAACACGGGCCAATTTATACTTTGGAATTTTACAGATTGTTAAAAATCTATCGATTATGTCCTATTTGTTCTTTTTTTGTAGTCATTTTGGTGCTGTACATTAAGAACTGTCAATATCATGCATTCTACAGTAATAAATTATGTAGATGTACGAAATCTTTTTCATTTTTGCCTGCTGGGCCAGTGAAAAGATGAGGCAAGTAAAACCTGACCAGGCAACTGGGGAAAAAATCTTAACGTTGAACTCTGCAGTGTAACCTCAGCATAAATAGACCTATGTGAATCCACCCTTGCTCGTGGTGTAGCCTACGTAAACCAACTGGCCCGACTTCTTGCTAGGTGAGAGGAAGATGTTGGATTCGGGGACTGGGAGGGAGTCCAATCAGTGCTTTACCTCTGAGCCTGTGGCCTCTAGAATGGTGGGGTGGGCGCTCTCTGGTGCCCAGGAGATGCACTCCACCACGTGCTCGTGCTCCCGCAGTTCGGCCTTGCACTCTTTGGAGGCCACCACCCACACGCGTACCGTCTGGTCGTTGGAGCAGCTGGCAATCAGTGTGCCGTCCTGGTTGGGCCGCACCATACGGACCCACTCCCTGTGGCCTGTGAAGGTCTTCACACAGTAGCTGATGGGCAGAAAGATGAAGATGTGTCATCATGTTGTCATAATGGATGCGACAACTGAAACATAATACCGTGCTGAAGAAAAAACAAAAACATGGTGGTTTGAACAAAGCTTCGGTAGAAGGTGCATACCCAGTTGCCACTTCCCACATTTTTATGGTTTTGTCCCTTGAGGCAGACACTATGTGATCTCCGTTGGGCATGATGGCTACAGACGAAACATTGTGGTCATGTCCTGGAAAATAAAAACACAAAAACCAATGACATTTTGGCTACAACTCAAGAGCCAAAGACCAATATATGGCTTTGTGAGCAAAGTAACCAACTTACCTAACATTTTATGTTGGTGTAAAATGCAATACTTGAATCAATAATAAGGATGGCTAACATAGTCCCTTTAACCTTTCCTTTTGACAGAGGAATCACAAACAAGATTCACTTGCCAGCCATGTTTTTTGCGTGTCTTCAGTTACCAACAGTGCCTTAAAAAAAGGTGAGTTTGGGCCTAATTAGCCAATTAAAGGAATTGGCCGGTCTGCTAAGACCCCAGGTTAATTGTTGAGATGTATTTCAGCCATGATTTGACACAAGTTTCGATTCTGTGTTTACGTCTCTGAGCATGCGCAGTGGCATGTAAACACAGAATTGAAACTTGTTCGTTTGTGGGCACTATTGGAGAAAACGTCCTAGACAGGGTAGTTTGTATGCGCTTACTTGTGTTGGACATAACAAAGACACAGCTATGGGAGCTGCTAAACACTCGTTTGGAATACAATGGATGTCAATGGCTCGCCAACTGCCTAATTTCGGAACGCCGGTACACCGTGAGAGGGGGTGAGTTGAACAAAAATCATGGCTAATTAACATATCGACATAGACAATGTCAACAATTAACCTGGGGTCTTAGCAGACCGGACAATTCCTTTAAGTGACAAGTGAGGCGGCCAATTTGCTGGGGCTTCCTTTGTTCCGGAAAGAATAAGAGATACCCAATTACCTAGACGCGAGGACATATTTAAGCTGCTAAACAGATGAAGACAATGGTAAGCATGCTCTGAAAGGCCAGCTTAAATCTGTGTGTGTGCGTGTGCGTGTGTGTGTACGTGCCACCAGTCTATAATAATGGGTGGCAGCTACACAGAAAAATGCTATCTGATGCTGAAGAGGATAATTAAACTGCTGTCCAAATCGGCACTTATCTACTCCACCAAATCAGCTGGCCTAATTTTTTTTGGAGATGCATGGGTAGATTTGTTTTGGAGACGCATGGGGAGAAAAGAGGAGTGGAAGAAAAGGGAGAAAGGTTGAGTAGGATGGATAAAAATAAGTGAATGGAGACAAGGGTATAAAGAGGGATAGAGGGGGGAAAGGAATGGGGGGCGTAGAATAGGACAGCGGGCTCAATTTAATAAAAGGCGTCAGATTGAGTGATCTCTGCACTTGTTTTTTCTGCACAGTGTGAACACAGCCTGTCTGTTTGCGGGAAGTGTGCCAGCTCCCACCCCCATAAAAAAGATTGCCAACTAGTAAAATCTGTTGCTCACATGCACAAAATGCAGGATTTACAACTCCAACATGGACTTAAGTATGACTGAGCGCTACTTGTCTGGCAGCTGGATAGGCTTATTTATTTCATACATATTCATTCATGTCTGCTTCACAGGCAGACAATTTGGGGAAACTACAGTAGAGTTTTGAAGAGGAGAACAAAATGTCAAATGCTGAGGCTGTATACGTTTTAGGCTGCGGCTGGTGGTGGTGGGGGTCTCCAGACAGTTCCAACGAGGCGGGGGGGAAAATTACTCTAACGGTGGTCCCTAAATCAGTACAGCCTGAGGGTACATGTAGACTACGCTGCTGAAATTTACTCGCCAATTAGGTTTTAAAAGGGGGTGGGGGTGGGGGGGTACTGCCTAAGGACGGCTTCAATGATGACATGACCAATGGCACACTAGATTCTCAGATGAGAATAATAATTTAGATAGGCTTCTCAAAAATTTTTAAAAGAATCCACCTCTACTATTAAACATAGCAAATTCATAGATTCCAAAGATAGTTGGACTAAAGCGCCTGTAGGATTAGATTGGGGGAGGATGTTAAGAGAAGCATATATGAAAGAATTGGCCGTGAAGCTCAGCATGGGTTGCTGTGAATTAGAGCGGATTGAGTCTTGCCTGTGATATCAAATGTGATAATGAACAGCATCTGTAGCACCTGAGCCCTGTGTACAAGCATCATACAAGCATCTATAAGCCATGATTTGAGCTCCAACTACACCATACATAATTTAAAACAGCTCTCCCATTTGAATAGTTATAATAGAATCTCAATGGATTGTGGCAGGTATGTTAAAAACCAAAGCCAACCCGTATTCATACAGCAATGAAATGAAAACCCTAAAAAAGCATATTCGCATAGATAACTCAAATGGTAGCAGCTGTGCTAAGCAGCTGAGTTCTTACCAGCACTGATCTTTGAGGTAATATGGAATCCACCTCACTATCCAAAAACCAACACTATTCCTTCTTTGCAGTCACTGCCAAATGTCATCTCAAGTGGTCGTACCAATCCAGCACCATCAGCTCAGGTGTTATCCATTATAATAGGATGCTTCTATAAAAATCAAAGTACCAAGTCTTTTGTCTTCTCACCATGCATGGTCCTGATGCATTCAAAGCCCTGGAAGTCCCACAGCTTGATAGTCATGTCTGCAGAGCAGGACGCTAGCAGTTTTCCGGTCTGGTCGAAGGAGATGTCCTGCACGGAGTCCGTGTGGCCCTTCAGTGTGCGCTCAAAGTCTCCTGTCTCGTAGTCCCACACCTGACGGAAGAGACAATATTCATTAATTATCCTCAGAGAAGCCTTAATATTAGACAACATACAAATATTGTTGATACACACACCTAACCACAGTCTATACATCTCACGCACAGACACACACATACTCTTTAGCTGTTCATCTCAAATTGAATCCCTCCCAACCCCCAGCAAAGCCCCCAAATGCCACATCATCTGTGGCCCCATGTCTCCCAGTTTCTTAGCGGAGCAGCCCGGCAGCCAAAACAAGCTTAGAGGGAACAAAGAGAGAAAACCAAGCTGCCCAGGGAAGTCATATTACTGTCACAACAATGAGACACATCGACTCACTCTTTGGTAAAATGGCAGACTGACCTAACCTACTGATTGAAATGTTTCTTCAGAGCTTGTCGTCAGCATACAAGTCTCTGTGTGCAGACACCCCATACATATTCAGTGCGTTCCAAGCCCCTGTATATCGAATTACGGCATCCGTGACACATTACGTTTGCTAATGGCAGTAATACAAATGCTGGGATGCTGGTTAGGGTTAGGGTTAGGACGCTGTGGCTGATATGAGCCAAGAGAGAGTTTATTGTGCTGGCTATTGTGTTGCCAGTTGGAGTGCAGTCAGAACATGGAATAAACAATAGTATGTCTGATTCTCTAGCCTGGGAGAGCTGTTATTCCTCTGGTTTTCAAGCAGACAGACGGTTTGTTGTGGAGGGATAAGCCCTCCTTGGGTCATCTCTTGGGGTGGGGGAATTTGGGCAGGACAGGAGACCCCGACCTCCCCCCAATCCTTCTGCCTCCTCCCCAGGACGCTATAGACAGTGCAGATGGCCACGAGGTACAAAATGCAGGGGGGTTTAGCCTGCAGAAGACCAATGTAGTTTATGTGTTTGGAACTACACAAGGTCTAACAATCTACACACATCTAAAAATGTTCAACAGCGCCATCAAAAACACATGTAATCCATTAGTTTCATGTTACTCAATGGAATTAGATGATTGTCATGGGCACTTTTCCAGGGCATTATTTAAGCAGCTGCCAAGGAACCTTGAACCATTACACAATGATGAATAATTTACATTCTTTCAGGAAAAAATGTCTTGGGTCTTTACAATACAATACAATACAACTTTGTGTATCCATCAAAAGGCAATTAAGAAGGGCAGCATTATATACAAACTTACAACCTCCACATCACATCAGTGCAAAATACATGTAAGAGGACAGGACAGAACATTGTGACAAACTAGAACTTACATTACAAGACTTAACATACATTTACGTACCAGAAGTGCAATGTGCAGTTGTGAGAGTGTAGGGGGGAGGGGGAGAGGGATTAGGTCCATGGTGGTGCAGGTTGTAAGTCCTTATTGATTAAACGGATGGCTTCAGGGATGAATGTGACTTTTCTCCTGTTTGTTTTGCACCTTGGGCAGCGGAAACGGTGGCCCAGGGGTAACAGTTCGAATGAGGAGTAGAGGATGTGCTTTTTTGATGGTTTGCTGTTCATGAAAGGTGGTTAGTGTCCGCTGAGGCATGCCGATGATTTTTGAGCAGGTTTTGACAATGTTATTGAGGCGGTTCCTGTCTTTAAGGCTGATGGAATTGAACCAGGTTATGAAGGAGAATGACAGGATGCTCTCGATAAATGTACTATAAAAGGTGGACATGATTTTATTATTAACACCGAATGAGTTGAGTTTGTCATTGAAAGGCGAAGTGTAATAGGGAAGAAATTCTTTGTATGTGCCTTTCTTGAGGTAAGCAATTGGTAAGTTGACACCCAAGTGGCCTAGTTTAAATTACCCCGGCTTCTGGTTGGTATGTCTATTCTCCCCATGCAGAGAGAAGAGTGAGTACAGCTCTGCTCTCAGATCCTGCTGATTTACATACTGTGAAGGGTGAGAGCTGACCTCAAGGTAACATCCAGCCATGCAAAGATATGCCACGTTTGCAGAGGGAGAAAACAGAGGACAAGGGAAAAGAGGGGGAGAATGAGGGCCAGAGAATGGCTAAACTAAAGGAGTGAGGGACAACACAAGCAGAAGAGTGAGTAAGTAGAGAGGGGGGAAAAGAAGGGCGGTTTGGCCACAGAGAGCAAAAACCTGTGACAATTACACCCTGCATACTAATGAGAGGAGAGAAATAGCAGCAGGAGTTTCTGACTAGAGGCAAAACAGGCAGCCTCACTGGAATGTCAGAGGTGGAGACGACGAGCAAGTAAGCCAGTGACAGAGCGCAAGAGTGGGCCGAGTGCAAGTTCTGCTCCCCCAGTTAAAAATTTAACAGTTCAGGAGGAGAAAAGTAGGACACAGAGGGAGTCCAGGCCAGGCCACGGAGAGAGCAGAGGAGGCCAGGAAAAGAGTGGGTAAGAAAGCGGGGCAGATTTGTAGATTTGGGCCCAAGCCTGGCTCCTCCTGAGAGATAGATGGGTCTGATGGTGGGTGGTCATTGTGGGGCAGCCGGTGCTTCAGCAGAAGATAAATGAAGCAGGAGGAAGCAGGATGCTGGGAGCCAGGGTCTCACTGGGATGGTGGGATGGGGTTGGAAAAGAGGGGACGACAAATGGGGAGAAGAATCCCTACTGTGGGGGTGTAGCCGAATAGGGGATGTACATGTGTCTCCGATTGTCTCATGAATAAAACATACAGAACAAGCAGCTCAATAGAGTATTGGCGTTGTGAAGTGAGGCAAGGAGGTGGTGCTGCTGCAGAAATAGCCCAGAGAAAGCTCATATGGAGTTTATATAAGAGAGATACTTGTGTAGTCCAGGGCGTGTCTTGAAAGAAGAGAGTTAGAGCAGTGGAGCAAATGCTGAATAGAGCGAGGGATGATGAGCATGATAATAAGGGAATAAATAGAAAGAGGAGGAGAGTGAAGTAGCTATAAACAGAGGGAGAGAGTGTGTGTGTGGTAGTGCTGATGCCAGGCTGGCAGTCAGGCTAAATTAATAACAAGTGAGCGGAAGCATGTTGCAGTGGAAATGCTTTTTACCAAGCACCTCACTTTCTAGTTTTTCCTCTTTCTCCTTTTCTTGTATGTTATGCTAAAAGTCAGAGGATGAGACAGGGGTCATAAAAAAGGCCCCTGCCAATTGATAATAAAGCCAAAAGGAGGGGTTGAGGGCTGGGTGAATTCAGCAGTGTGCCAAAAATCTGCATACTCTCGGCCCTCCATGGCACATGGGTTGAGACCCCTGGTATAGATAGAGGCTGAGGCATTGAAGAATTATTCAAACTCAAATACAAAAATGTTATGGATGTTATTTCCATAGCAGCGTCTAAATGCCATTTCTGCAACAAATCCATTGTCAAACTATCATTTCCACCATCCAGCACCACTGACCTTTATTGTGGCATCCTCAGAAGCCGACACCATGACGCTGAAGACTGGGTGGAAGATGACACGGGTGACTGGGCTGCGGTGGCCACTCAGCGCATACTTCTCTGGTGGGCGCGGGATCCACTCTTTGGGGTCACGCTTCTGACTGACGGGCCCGCCCAGTGTGATCTCCTCCTTGGCCTCGTTCAGTTTGGATTCAAGTTCCATCACCTGCCCGGGGCACCCAGGCACAGTGAGCAGCGTTATGGCAGAAAGTGAAATACATACAAATACATGCATGTCTAGATAGGGATATGTCAGGGAGGGAATACATAGATTCATAAGACCTAGATTCAATAAGCTTTTGAGTGACTTAAATGTGTGGAACTTGGTGTTTTAAAATAGGATATAATAACAGCAGCAGTTAACGCTTTCAATTCCTTGGTAGACTTTCAATCAGTGTAAATAGTGGATTCAGCAGTAGTGTCACGGACCATTCATAAGACTACAATCCCCACAAGCATTCTTGGGGGAGGAAATAAATAAATTAAATAAACACAAACCTTCTTTTGTAATCTGATGACTGAGGTCCATTTCTTTTCCAAAAGGCCAGCGTACTTCTTATCCAATTCTTCATTCTGTGGAGAAAGGAGGAGGAAAAAATTTATCAGACAAACAGGCAAAGAAAGACAATCAAAGTCTTGGGCTTTGCATAATCGGTGAGGCTTATAGGAGGTGGCCAGGGGGGCCAGCTGGGGTGGCAAGCTGGGTCTTTGGCTATAGTAATAAGGGACAGGGAATTATTTACACAACCCTCGCAGGCCAACGCTGACTGCCAGACATCGCCGACCTACTGTACAACACACACCCAAGTCCTAATCCCTCTCACACAAGCTAATCTCCTGCAGACAAGAAAGGCTTAGGCATTTTACAGCCACACAACCGGTACTGGAGGCAGCAGTGGATGTTAACTTGCGGCAGCCTTGGCAGGCAGAGGCCTGATTCCACCTTGAGAACAGTAGGCTAATGCCAGGGGCCAGCCTACAGCCACTACCTTTTACATAAAAGGCCTGCTGGGACTGAAGCGTAATTTATACTTCTGCGTCGAAACAACGGCGTAGGTCTTTCCGGTGCCGGCGTAGCCCGCAGAGGCTGCTGCCGTAGCTTACGTTCACCTCTCCAAAAATGTTACTGTGCGTAGGGCGACGCAAGACCGTAAGTACTGTGATTGGCCCGCCTCGTATTTCCTCCTACCTGTATCCGGTTGATGTCCGCAGAACTATAAATGCTTGCACCGCCGTAGGCACCTACGCCATAGGTACGGCGTAGCTTCGACGCAGAAGTATAATTTACCCTTAAGCAGGGTGCAAAAGAAACTCCATGGAACACAGGGTTCTCCCCAGGATTTAGCAACAGGATGGTGCTAGTACCGGTGCTGGGGGTGGTCCGGAGGGGGACCCAAAACATTTTTGCAATAAAGAAAGCCATTTGCTGTAATTTCCTGCAACTTCAAACATTAAATTTAACATTAAATTAAATATATATTTTTAGATTATTTAGATTAAAACATGACAGATTCTGAACATAAGTTCAGTTCACTTAGTGCTTAGTGCATGTACTGTATAATGGCCAATACTTGCAGATTTTTAACACATAGCTATTACTTCACCTTGTTTGACTTCAAGCACTTAACATATAACCTGGCTCTGCCAGATGGTTTGTGTCACAAATCTTTGTTTCACAAATCCATCTGGTCACGCTCCAATCTATTGGGTTGACTCCGGCCTGGTTCCGGGACGGACCAATCAGCGTCCTATACGGGCGGGCTTTGCATGTCTATGTGGGCTTTGGGTGAGACGACAGCGCTTTCTGCAATGGCGGAAGCCACAGAAACAGAGGCTACCCAGCTAGCACTGAAGACTCGGCCCAAAACGTGAAATTCCCTGATATTCCAGATTAAATCAATACATTTGTTAAATTCCCTGACTTTCTATGTCTGGAATGCATGCTTTTAAATTACAATCACGGCCCTATTCCGGCGACCGGGAACTGATTTACTCGGCCCGAATCCGGAAGCCGGACCCGGCCCAGCGTAGATGCTGCAGTAACATCAGATCGTTATGTATTAGGGCTGGGTATCGGCAAGGATCTCACGATACGATTCGATATCGATACAATGGGTCACGATACGATACGATTCGATACTGGTATGGGGCGATTCGATA
>OMLI01090538.1:0-10564 GCA_900302605.1 Rondeletia loricata | reverse complement strand
AGTAAGCCTAATAAAGTGAGTGCTTTTGCTGTCACTGTTTGTCACATATTGTGGCGTTATTACATCCAGATACCAGACTATGTAGAATTCCTGACCATTTCCAAATTGAGGCTGTCTATTCTATCACATATAATATCCCAGTGTTATCACAGTTTAGTCACACGCAAGTGTCACGTGTAACCAAATATACAGAAACAAAACAATACTATAAACAAATAATCTAATCACTCACACGACTGTTAATCTACTGTGGTTAAAGGGAGAATGGGAGGTGGAATGAATGTAGAAAGTAAAGAGGAGAGAGGGGGAAATAGAAAGTGAAATAGTCAAGAGAAAGAAAGCGAAGAGATGGAAAAAGGGGAAGATGAGTGAAGGGGCTAGAGAGAGGGGTTGCTTCTTCTTATCTGCACAAGAGAGAATGGAGCAAGGGAGTGTGGTAGAGAGAGATAGAGCCAAGGCGGAGAGGGAAAACAGACACAACAGTCAACAACTTCCTGATATGAGGTTGCTAGAAAGAGAGAGAGAGAGAGAGAGAGAGAGAGAGAGAGAGAGAGAGAGAGAACAGGGAGTGGTAGTTCTGTCTCCTCAAAATAAACACTGAGCTTGTGACTCTGGCTTCAACAAGCCATATGAGAGATAGACTGGAAATCCTTGTAAAGAAAAAAAGCTGGAGCAATTATACCTAAAGAGATAAGGAAAATACCCTAAAACTAAAACACACACTCACTAACGTGTATGAATGTGAAAACTCAAGATTTGTCCTGACCATTAAAGGTGCTACTTGTAGCATTTTAACATCAATAAATCATTACCACCTTGATTTTGAGACATTAGTATAATTACCGTAAACAAACAAGACCATCGCTGCATTTTACATTGTGAGCCACCGGGTCGGATTTGGCAGGAAATCTGCTGGATTGCTTTACGTCACAAAACAGAAAGAGGGCTGTTCTTCCAGTGCAAACAGCTAAAGCTTTCTTGCAACGGCAGATGATGGAACGAGTGAAAGGCCGACAGGAAGCAATTGGGTTTATGGGAAATGCGGTCATATTTTTGAGAAACCCTAACACTATCAATACCTCTGGCATGAGATAGAGGCTACCAACCATCTTGACCATCTTGATAGCCTACTGTATGTATTCAACGTAGATGTAATTTGGCCAACAAATTGATGCCCGATTGATTATATATATAATTTTATATAATTTTTGTGTAGATACGAAAATAGGGGCAAAAAGGAAGCTCAAGTGGCCCAGTGACATACAAAATGAAAAGAGAGCGTTCCTTGCAATGAAGTGAAAATGATATTTAATGAAGTGTAAGTACACACTGTAACTGAAACAGTTTACAAGGTATGGTACATCTTTAATAGGTCTCATAAATATGGGCACAAAGTAACGCGAGGTGTTTCAACCAGAACAGGTCTTCCTCCTATATTTTAGTCCAGTAGTGGATGCACTAGCCTACACAACTCATTTCCATCCGTGCATACAAATATGTGGATGCGCAAAACATGCTAGCCTCAATTAAATTCTTTAAATGTGATTTTAAAGAATCTAGCATAACATAACTCCATGAGACCAATAACCTGTTAATAATAAGACTCGACTACAACAAATACTTTTCTGTCGATATCCTAATCTGATTAAATTCATCAAAAAACCCTCAGGTGCAGATCTGTAGCGTTGGACAGTGCACACGATGCACAATCATCATGTTCGAGACATGCGGTCAGCAGGGTGAGAGAGCCTCACACTGCAGTGACTAGCATTTTCCACTCACATTCACCAGGAAATATACACATTAAAGATTTACCTTGGGAAATGTGCACATTTACAAACTCTGTGGTAAATGTACAATGTAAATGTTCCCACATTTACCATAACATATAAAGCTTGTGAATTACTAATTTCAAAGACATATATTAAGCTTCTGAATGAATACTACTCACACAGGGTGTCTGAATAAGCTCCACTGGCCTTGTATATGCTCCAAAAGGTTGTTGTAACTAGAATAACCTTAAATACCCCTCGTAAAACCTTTAGCAGGCTATTTAGCAGGTTCCGTGGCCCGCCAGACTACTATAAACCTACTAGGCCTACTAAAATGTAGTCTACAATTGAGTGGTCCAGAACTACACTGCCTGTTGACTGCAGTCTGCCACACCAAGAGCCACCAAGGTGATCATAATCCAGCCAGTAGTCCAAACATACACACACAATCAACATTACAAGGCTTTACGATTTACTTCTGTGTGTGTGTGTGTGTGTGTGTGTGTGTGTGTGTGTGTGTGTGTGTGTGTGTGTGTGTGTGTGTGTGTGTGTAGGTACACTTAAGAACTAAAATCCTCTTGTGACTCACCACATGCTTTGGCTGCATCGATGCACAGCTCCTCTACTACATAGTCCCCAGGTGGGTACGATAGCTCACTTTCTGAAATGTTAACCCCACCCCGTACTCCATCATTCCCCAGGTGGTAAAGGTGCACGGTCAGACAGGTAGCAGCCATTTCCTGTTTGGAGTCGAGTCCGAGGGCTGTGTCAAGGTCAGGGACGAGGCCATTGTGACATGCTGAGAGACAGGCAGTGGGCAAGTCCATGTCCATCAGTGTAATGCAGGCCATATGCAGCTCAGGACAAACATCCACCTGTCAGGAGAGAGAAACAAGACAGGGAGGGAGAGAGAGAGAGAGAGAGAGAGAGAGAGAGAGAGAGAGAAACACTTAAAAAGCCATATCTTGTGTCTGAGAATCAGTTAAGACATTTAAGTCTGTAACATCGCAAATGTGGGATGAATATTTTGAAACTTGCATACCTTTCCAAGAACAGGCTATATACCAAACTCTACCATATCTAAAACCTTTTGTCGGACAAACAGTGAGTGGATGTTTTCAGCTAACATTTTCACTCCAAAATGTATTAAAGATTCCTTAATCAGGCACACCGTGGGAGGACAATATATTAGCAAAACCACAAAAGTCAGTTTACCCATGAATTAGGTAGTAGGCACCTCAGGGAAATGTAGTTCTGACCGATAAACTTTAATATCAGTGCATCCTGTCACAATTACACATACGGAAAAGGGCAATTCTATTTACAGAAAAACTGGTATGCATATCGAACAAAACGCAATTTCAAGGCTTGGAGGTGCATCTATTGCCCATGCTATGTACAGGGGAATTAACGCCTGGCTTTTTCAGTGTTTGAGAAAATATTTGTCTTTTCTAGTTCATATGGGAAATGCGCTATTGAAATTTCAATGTGTGTTTATACATAAATATATTTTCTGAAATATTGACACCAGTGGTTGTAAATTGTTCTTCCTCTTCCAGTAATCACAAATATATTCATCAATGTGGTTTTACTTAGTTATTGAAGGTGGAAAATATTTTTAATATGTTGGTGGAGAGAGCAGCAGAGACAGCGAGAGCTGTTGTTGCCAGTCAAGAAAAAGCGAGAGTCACACACCCCTTGTGCAAAAAGCAACATGTCTTGTGGCTGCATTGCATTCTGGTCTATTGAGGCTACTGTCAGTAGAGAAACTGTTATCTCTATCTCTTCAACTATGGATTTCTCCCTGTATGATTGCTGGACATCGGTGCAAAATGGTGGCTCTAGAAAGAAGATCCTTGCTCTTTGATATGAGGGACTGACACCAAAACCTGCCGTTTGCCATTGATGTTTTAGATAGGGGGATTCTCTTTACTTGCCCCTCTCCACAGACAGGTCTGAACAGGGGTAGTCACAGGACAGCGCCCCTGGAGCTGACATGGGGTCTTGAAGGGCAGTCCTCCTACTCACTATGCCACCCTACTGCCCAATCGAATCCCTCTAATGTCCCTATCATTTAGACCAAGAAGGAAGGAAGGATGAAAGAAGACAGACAGACAGACAGACAGACAGAGAGTAAGTCAGAGGAATGACATCTGCTTTAAAGCTACTACCACTAGAATTTGAAACTTGATAACTTTGGTGACCCCTTGAGTCCCTTACCTCACCTCATATTGAGTGATGCTCGCTGGCCTAGCGTTCGTATGACAATGTGTGTTTGTAACTGCGGTGGCTAATGTATGCGTGACAGAAATATTTTTGCTGGTGAATATTTCCTTTCCAGCTAGACTGAGCTAGCAAAGCAGTTTTGCCTAACAGATGTGGAATTTATTAAAGGAAAAATCCACCGTAAAACACTCGCTATTGTGGTGATGTACCTTGTATTCCTGGGTCCATTTTGTTGTTTGGTGGTGTATTTTTGGCTATTCATTTTTCCACCTTCAATAACTTGTAAAGCAAATAAGTAATAGCACATTCATGAATATATTTGTGATTACTGGAACAAGAAGAACAATATTGCATTATTTCTCTACTGTATGAATACATCCAGAATTCAGGAGCTTGTTTCCCACATGAACTGAAGGTTGCATATAGGATGCTAACGAAACATTTTGGCTAAGAGAAACATTTAAGTGTAAGTGTGGTGGCGTTTTTGTTTAGGTCTATTCCCACTAACAAAGGAAATGTCATTAGCTTACCATATTGGCTTTGCATGTAAGCATGTCTAAAAGGTAGCTTTTACAGATTTATTTTGTTTTTATACAAATCTTAAAATTTGTCATTACTATAAAAGTCTTATCAAATGAATTTATGAAATGAATTTTGTGTTGCATTTCAGATTTGATATCTTGAGTTATCTTTAGTTGGGAGAAATTCAGACAGCTTTGCTTAAATTCCCACCACACCTCTCAGCCATCACACGCTCTCAGCCCACAGATGGGAGGATTGGCAGCTTTACATGAATGTGCACTTTCGAAATGCTAGGCGACAAGGCAGGCCAACCAATATCTAACATGTAATGTGCTCAAAAGTTCCCCTCAGCCTAAATTTTTTTACATGTCCTAGGCTTATTAACATTCTCAAAAGCCTCTTCCATGTTCATTCCCTTCCTTCCTTTTTTTATTCACACGTCTCCTCTACTCCTCCTTTTCGTCTTTGCCAACATCCATCAAATAATGATCTGATTCTATTGTCTGTTCCAAAATAAAATGGACCATAAATTGGGGCAGACTAAAAGATACATTTCTGTTTCCCGAGGCAGAGTGAAACATTATCTCCTATTTATTTTGGGATGATCAAATAACATTTTGTACAATTTTAAATGGGCTGGCTTTGTGGTCTATCAGAAATGGTTCAGAGAAAGTGAGTGCCAAGTATTGGTTAGTGGTGAGGATTATGGAAAAAAAGCTTTCTACTGCACATGGATCCAGCAAGACCCTGCAGGTTAGGGTTCAATTGCAAGTTACATTCAGGCCTGTAAAATGTTTGCAATCGCTGGGCTGTGAATGGTTTAGGATCAATATTGTCTTTGGTCAGCGCTACATGGTAATAGACTAGCGTATGCAGGAATCGAGGAATCGATTGGTTAGAAGAAATCAGTGAGGCTCTCAGCTCTCCAGCTCAGTGAAATGTGGAGCCAATTTGTTTTTAAGGAAGCTGAAAATGGGGTCAGACCATCAAGTCTCAAAGACCAATACCAATAGTGATTACCATTAGTGTTTTCTATTGCTACACTAGACGTGGGAGGTAGCCAGCAGTACAGAGAGATGAAGGTAGGAAAGTACTGGGATATTTCCAGTCAGCATAGTAGTGTGTATCTGGGCTGATGTAACAGCATACAGCAGAAGCTGCCTTGCTTACAGCAGTCGTGGTAAAAGAGGCTGTTATAGAGAATTACATGTTTTATGCTGAAATGTAAAAAATTTAATTAAATAAAGACTAAAGCTCAAATTTAAAATATGGAAAATGCATAAGCACAGCACATTTTACCAGTTTACTCAGTGTAGTTTGCACTTCAGCCACTTCAGCAAGCAAATTCTCACAATTACACACAATCAAGAGTATATATTTTTACATTGGTACATTTTTGGAGATTATAGCCATTTGGTAGAGTGGTTGGTTTAGACATAACAGATAACAACTACACTACGTGAGGCTATTAAATCACTTGGGTGGAGCACATAAGGATCAGTGTTGTTAATATAATCTCATCATCAATTATTTGTTGATTAGTTATGACACATTTGATTACTCATCACCAGATTGCACTGCAGTGGACTGACTATACAGACTATACTGGACTGCTCTCAGCATTCCTAGACTCTAATCCCTGTGGACACTTTTCTGCTTATCTCTGCACATTCTCTGCACATGAGATGGCACACATAACACTTTTCCTGTTCCAGGTTCTGATAATATGGTGATACTGTGAACACATGTTAATGCACATGCGTTTTTGCACACTGCCGTTTCTCTGTACATATGGTACCTCTGTCCTGGAGCTTTGTAACATGGGACAGCTGGTAATGCACAAAGGCACATTCTGTAAAAATGCTATCTATGTCTGTTAAGTGAATATATTTGATACGGTTTATAGTTTTTATAGCACTGGTCTGCAAGCAAAGACACTTTATGTACATACATGGCCTTCTAGACTTAATGTGAATACAATGTACATTTGCAGAACATGTACATTGCTGTATATTCACATACTCGGTTCTTTAGTTTTCACAAATCTCATTGCTAAATCTCATTGCTATATTCTGCATATAGGCTATTAATGGTATTTTCAGAATGGTTCCGCTATTTCATACTGTATGCATACCGATACCTTTATATATTATTATTTATTATGTTTATCCATACTTATATTTATATAGAGCACAAAATTGACACAAGCATACATTTATAGAAGTTGTTACCCCGCCTTGGTGACAACTAATGGGGATCCAAATAAACAATAAACAACTGTTTACATTCTCTTTTATTGGTTTATTGTTTTAGCAGTTTTTTACTGTCTGTATTGCTTAGCTTTTATATTGGCTTTTTTTACATTGCCTATATTCTATTTGTCTTTTTCCCTGCTGAATCCTATACATGTTTCTGCTGCAACAACCTAATTTCCCCACGGGGATTAATAAAGTTTAATCTTATTTATTTTATCTTAATTGTCCCATCAGCATTGTAGATTACAGACTTTGGAACCTACTTTTTATGTCATGTACTGCAACGATAAGAGGAAATTGAAATGAAAAAAGATTGTTGGATTAAGAACGTAAGAAATTTTTCCCCTGACATGTCTCTGTTGTTAGTCTGACTTTGATTTCAGCCTTGCTGAACAGGCAGAACAGAGTTGGAGGCATTTGGTAAGCTATGTCATTTCCATATTTCCATATTTTTTGCCTTGTTGCAAAAAAATAAATAAACAACAAGGGTTGTATTATCAAGTGACAACAGTCAAAAAACGTAAAGAGGAAATGCAACAGTACAAACATAACAAAAACAAGGCCTACACAAAACACTCTGGGAGAGAAACTGCAAGGCATACATAAAAAACATAAAGGCTAAACCAAGCCAAGGGGGAAAATACTTGGGAGGGCAAACCCTCCTTTAAAAACATGGAAAAGACAAATCCCACCTTCACGTCCAATCTCCTTTACATGAGAGGCAAGAGAAAAAAACTATTTTCAGAACATTCAGAATAGTACAACAAATGGTACAATTTTCACTCATTCCAAAGTTGTGTTAATGGTGTTAATAAATGTGTGAAAAGACTAATTGGACAGTTAACATGTCTTACCAAACACACAAAATAATATTTAGATTGACAGACATTTCCCCCACCACTACTGATAAAGTACCAGAGATGCATTCCAAACCAAAACTTTTGTGTAAACACACTGATACACACACAGCCAAGGGACACAGACCTCTCAGGCCTTCCTTAGTGCAAAAATCTAACGAGCAGCAAAACAGACAGATTTATTCTAAGCTCTATTTTGATTACATGTGAAAACCTGGACCTTGCCCTCATAATCCTCAACTCTTTAAACAACTGCTTTTTTGTTGCTTTTGTTGCACTCTGGTATACTCCCTATCCAGTGTCTCCTCTAGGATGTGTCATCATAGTCAGTGAGACAGCTGGATAATGTCTGGCTCCAATGTAAGACCCAGTCACAGTTCCTGTTTCAACTGCACAACCAGTAGCAATAGTAAAATCGCTCTTTGTTGGTTTCTACTATGAGGTTGAGGACAAACACTGGGTTTATGCTTATGCCTGTAGGCTATGTGTTTTTAAGGGAAATTAGAATGGATGAAGAAGCTGTGAGTGACCACCTATATTAAAGGAACGCAGAGATAACAATGGTCTAGTACAGTGGTCTCCAACATGTGCCATCAAGAGCCATGTGTATGCACTATGCAGGTTTTCATTTCACCCATACACTACAGCAGCTGATTTCACTAGCAGCCCTTCAACCAGAGAGGAGGAACTAATCAGTGAAATCAGCTGTTGTAGTGTATGGGTGAAATGAAAGCACATGGCCAGGGACCAAAGTTAATACCTAACAAGGGCCAAATGCCTGTACAATTTGTCTTTGGCAAATAAATCAATATTACCCGCCACACTGGCTGGTAACGTTTTGTGACGATAACATTTGAATGCCTCGGGTTACGTTACTTGAGGATTACTTCAAAATATTCTCTTGTAATTTGAGTTCTGTTGCACTTCATGATGAATTACAAATTGTATAAGTTAGTGAGCAAGTTTTACATTAAAACTCTACAACTGTTTCTACTGAATGTTTCACACAGTACCTGATTGTATACAGGAAATAGCATTAAAAACTGGTGGGGTGACAAACTGTATTTCTATATAAAATAAAATATATTAATCATTTGGCTGGTAACAATTATTCTTGGCAAGTAATATTTTATTTTATTTTATTTACCAGCCCTTGGCAGGAGAGCCAATACGTTAATTTTGGACACTGCACATGGCTCTCGATGGCACATGGTTGGATACCACTGCTCTACTACAAAGGGAAGCTGAGCACATATTTGAGAATACAGGAAAACACTTTTTCTCACCATTTTGTGCATGCGTTTGCGTGTGTATGTGTGTGAGTGTGTGTACACTGATACGTTTATGTAGCAGACAGGCAGAGTTAGACCAGTTCCTTGTTGTGTTTTATCAGGGCCCTGGTGCTAGCTGAGGTCAGAGCTATCAGCTCAACCAGACTCAGCCCTTTATGGCCGCTCTACTCTACTGTGGGCTACTGATGTCACCAAACTTCTCCTATCTTTCTGCCTGCCTAACTCAGCCTCTGAACTTTTTGTACTTACTAGTGTTATGCTAGATAGATTGACTCGGACACATGCTTCAAAACTCACAACAACTCTGCTTTACTTCCGTAATGCCACGCACACTCACAACGCACTCACGCCCACATGATAACGTATCTACGTCTTACGTGCCAGTCTCTTAAAGGCATAGCCTGGACATAACATTTCCTCCCCCCTCCGAAAATAAACTAAACTAGTATGAGTGAAGAACAGTGCAATAAACCAAGATAAACAGCAGAGCAATAGCCATGTAAGACATTTTTAATTGAAGGATAGCCCCTTGAGATGTATCATCTCGTTTTCCATAGAACTGTTAAACCCCATTCCCCAACCTAGGTATGATAGGACGTAACATAGTCCTCCAGGGTAACGGGCCGAGGTCGGACCCTCACTGGCCTGGGATCCATCATCACAGGCTCCCGCTGCTGTGGTGCCACTGGCTCGTCCGGTGCCGCCCACACCGGAGCCGGGGGTGGCCCAGGGTCCATGCCCACATGAGCTGGCGCTGTATCTGCTGCATGATCTGGAGATGAGGGTGCTGGAACTTTCCTCAGCCTGCTGGCGTGCCAACGTGAGCCATCATCCAGTAGAAAGGTTGCAGGGCCGAGAATCCATGTGACTCGTCTGGGCTGGGACCAGAATGATGACATCTTGTTGAGGCGTTGCGGGCGCCGAGTCCTGACCCAGTCCGAGACCTGGATTGACGGTGGCCGTGCCCTGCGCCACCTGTCCACTTTCTCCTTTGTCTTCTGCTGCCGAGCAGCCACGATCTCCTGTGTGTGCGAAAGCGAGGGCCTGTTGGGCATTACAGTGGGTGCCCGGAGCCTGTGCAGTGGGAGTTCCATGTCCCGACCCAGTATTAGCAGTGATGGGGACACCTGAGTTGTGCAGTGCGGACTGGCCCTGTAGTGCAGCACTGTCTGATTGAGTGCGACGTTGAATGTACAGCCTTGTGCCATATGTGCACGGATGCCGTTCTTCAGTGTGGCATTGAAACGCTCCACCCCTCCGTTGGCCTGAGGGTGGTAGAACGGCGTTCGGATGTGCTTGACGCCCTTGCCGGCCAGGAAATCCGAGAACTCCGCAGATGTCAACTGGGGTCCGTTGTCAGGCGTCACCGCCTTAGGCAACCCCCAGCATGCGAACAGACCGTCCAGTATTTGGATTATGATGCGCGACGTCACTGTTCCCACTGGCACCACCTCTGGCCACTTGGAGTGGATATCATACACGACTACGAGAAAGCGTTGGTGATGAGGAACACCACGGCCATGGATTTCACCACATATATCCAGTTGTATATGGCTCCAGGGGCGGGAAGGCCATGGAAGTGGCTGTAGGGGCGCAGGAGCTGGGGCCCCCATCTTGCCGCTGAGAAGGCACGCAGAGCA
>OMLI01090537.1:0-13183 GCA_900302605.1 Rondeletia loricata | reverse complement strand
GACTGTGTGAGCTCGTCCCGGTCTGCTATCCTCTGCATGTCCACGACACCAGAAACAGACACCTCATAATAGGGAGAAAACTGAGACTTAAGTGCACCAGCATGAGTGTGGTGTGCAGGGGACCTCAGATCTGGAACAAGCTGGAGGAACATATGAAAGAGTTACGATCCATCTCCACATTTAAAAATCATTTGAAAAAACATCTGTTAAGTTCATATAAATAATTTGATCTGGGAACTTGATAGTATTAGTATGTGTTTTTGTATGTAATGTATGTATGTATCTATGTAGGCCACGTTCACTGTTAGTCTTTATGTATATTAAGTTTATGTGTATGGCCCCCTACCACAAGCTTTTAGTAGCTTCTTTGGGTGGCCAATTCACACGTCACAGCCTGTCAATAATAATAATAATGATATTATTTTGTATCTGCTTATATGTGAACAATAATATTATTATTTCTGTATCTGCATATATGTGTGTGTGTGAATAAATAAATAAATCAATCAATAAACTCCACCTACCCTGTTGAGAAAGATGAGGGAGACGCCCTTTTCAACGTTTGAGCCCATGAACCCCTGAAAGGTCTGTACGTGCCCCTGCCGGCATGAATAATCACCCCCAGCTCCCCTGTAATGTGCTGTGGATGATATATTGGACCACATTTATTACTGCTCCGCTTCCACCTGGCTAGGAGCAGCAAGCCTTCCATTAATAAAAAACCCAGACCTGCAACAAGATTTCTGCACAGCCAAAGAGATCTACTGTTAAGACTGCATGACCTAATTGGCAGAAATTGGAATCACGGACAGCTCCCATTTTATCTATAACACAGCATGATATAGAGTTCCTTTGGTTCTTAAAGGATGTCTGTTTTACAATTAAGGCCACTTGCAATGCTAATCCTCGTCCAAATCCAAAGGACCTTGCTGCTCATATTGTAAGCTTTCTGCCATCTCAGCAGGGAGGGAAAGCAACAGTCCAATCGAGACACTCCCAGGCTTTAGCTACTGTATAGCAGAGACACATACAGGACATGCTGTTCGTTACGATTTAAGATTAGCTCTCTAGGATAACACATCCTTATTTGAATGGTAATATGGGATTAAAAACAGCCAGCACTTTGTAGTGATTGTAAAGGCTTGGATTAAAGAATTATTAAATGGCATCATTTAGCTGTCAAATGACTTAGACAAAAACGTCAGATCACTGAAGTAAAGAACAACACCACTGTTTTTGACATATGGGTCATACTGGCATGGTTATTACTGTTACATGGGTTTTTAGGTGTCTATGGCATATTTTAAAATACTATGTAGGCCTATGGCAATGTTGAGTCAGCAAAAAATGCATATCAAATTATAACAAATAGATCAACATGCCAAACAACAGTCTGAGGTATAAACCCATCAATACAAGAAGGGTATAGGACCAACATATCAAACTGTTGGCAATGTCTTTTAACATTGTCTTTTAAGAGGTTATTATAATGAGAGCTGTTTATGATATGTCAGGCATCATCTGCAGCATCAACCTTCCCTCATCTGCTTGTTTAATTAAACTGTGACCTGTTTAGAAGTGTTTAGATGGAAATTAATGTGCCATTGGGATGAATAATTTTAAGCAAAACAATGCACCTTTACAGTAAACCATTCCATCAGTTTGGCAGTTTTACAATAGCTTTTACATGGCCCACCTTCAACAGTCCCAGAAGGCTGTTGGTGTAGATTATCTTGCTATTGCTCTCTCTCCCTTAATTTATCTCTTCCTCTTGAGGCTTCAAGCTACAAGTATTGCAAATCCAGGTCTGCAGTTGGTAAAGGTCAAAATAGTTAAGTTAAATGCCTATATGTGAGAATAGCCTTTAATAGAACACTACCTACTACTGCTTACTTTACTCGTTGAGAGCAGCAGCATCTCAGCCACCTCACATAATGTAATCACAAAGGCTAAATGTTGCCAACGATTGCACCTGCAGAGAGAGAGAGAGAGAGAGAGAGAGAACATCTGTGTGCATACATGTGTCTGGGAATGTACGTGTGTTGAGAGGTTGCAGCACAAATCAATTTAAATCCATCTTCTACACAGAAATTATTTATTTGTCCAATTTATTACACAGTGTTCCATTCTATTTTGAAAGGCCCAAGAATTCACACGCCTCTTGATTGAAATCATTGCCACTGGGAGAACCTAGCCAACACCCTCAGGAGCTGCTATTCTGAAAGTGAGTGAATCATTGATTTTCAGCAGGAAATCATCTAGGCGAATCTACGGTAAATGAGAGAGTGGAGATGGCAAATGGTCTAGTTCAGTGGCATATTCAGTTAGCACTGTATATCTGTATTCTTTTATAGACAGGCCATGGTGTCCAGCTATTTTCAAGCTTGTGGTTAAGTGAAGGCAAGCCACTCAGAGGGAGTTTGCTCCTGCGCTTCGGTAAAGTGCAAATGAAAAGCACCCTTGAGTGGACAAAACTGTGTGAGAAACAGTTTTAAAGACAATTTGAATCGTTCCAAAAATAAAAATGAGACACGAAAGCAATAACATCCTGAACCGACGTGGAAATCCTATTGTGAATTCTAAGCCAAAGGGTTGTTCTATGAAAATGAGCTTCTTTGATGTTTGATTAAAAATATCCTCCTTCTTTGAATCCCTGTAAGAATTGTTTGAAAAACACTGTAGATTCTTTGCCTTTCTTCATAGGAACAGAATTGACTGCTTCCTTAAGAAATAAACAGAACCATAGGAAGAAATAGCATTATAAAAACAGAAGGAACAATCCTTCCTCACTACACTAACAATTATTCAAATAAAATGACAATCTGTCTAGTGCAATACACACAGTCCAAGTCCCAAAATTGTTCTACTGCAGTTGCAGGACAACATACTGTATAATTGGTCTGAAGCTATTAAGTTACATGTGGATTCCAATTAGAGAAAATCATTTTGAGTCAGGATTCAACAGGTTATATCTCCACTTAACCATATTTCTTTGTCAGTGATGAAATTATAAACATTAGGGAGGGAAAACACATTCGGTGCCGACTTGGGAATAGGGTGTCTAGCTGTGTTGCTGCTGAGAGGGAGAGATAACGATTGAGGCAGGAAAACCTCCTTGTGCTGGATGCCCTTGGTATGGAAATGTTTTTGAGATGGAGGTTTAAGGCACCCAAGATGATAATGCGTGTTTTGCCGATTTCTCTTGTGAAATGTTAGGATGTCAGCTGCTGCTTTGTTATCATGTGTGTTATCATCTGTCTACCTGTCTGTGTCTGTGGATAGCATAGTGCAAAAAAATGTTTTAAAACTTACAGCTATACTATAGAAAACAATATAAAATAATTTGTTGGCTTAGACAACACAAAACAACTCTACTTTCTTTCCCACAAAACCAACCGGCCACACAGTAGGTAGCTTAGTGGATGTGTAGCCTGAGGAGGACAGACTCTGGGTTATCCAGCTTTTGATGATCACATTTCAAATTCAACCGGCATCTTAAAAACAAATCACCAAACTGGTTGGTGATTGCAAACTGTGCAACGATCGGTGACAGCTTAAGCCAACAAAGCCAACCTCCATTTTAGAGAATGTCGTTCAGGTTGCTTTTTAACCTGATGTAAAGACATACTACGCCTCACATTTCAGATGAGTCCCGACTCATCTTAAACATTCATGTGGCTGTGTCAGCCTTTAACATTTTGAGATTATACACCTTATGGAGTTGGCTTGCATAAGGCTACTTGTTAGTGAGCTGTGATGGACCTGTGCCAGAACCTGACAAGGGGAATCAAAGAAAACATCTGGCAGTTATGACCATACATAAAGTCCATATGCAGGAGTACATCACTGTGGTATACAGTAAATCAGTAGGCGACTTGAGGTATATTTGACTTTCAGAGAATTCATCCAGCACAAAGAACCTGATGCTGTATTGCACAGTGGTTTATTCCCTGACCTGGTATGAACAATAATAAAGCTGGCACTATATTATTATGTTGTTTGCATGTGTGTGTGTGTGTGTGTGTGTGTGTGTGTATGTGTGTGTGTGTGTGTGTGTGACTGAATCTCCTGAGCAGCTTAAGTGAAAGTGATAAGCAGTAGAAACGGCGTACTGCTTCTCACAGGCCGCTTCCAATGATCGCTGGGAATTCATTGCTCTTTCTAACTGTCAAGCAGGAAGAGAAGGGGGAAAGTGTATTTAAAGGATTTTCACAGTCCTTAATGCTATTTATTACATCTCACCAGCTGCAGCGTGTAGTGGCTACATGTAATTGCGGCCATAGATCTTTTGGCCTGGAGACAACCAATCAAGATGGATCCCTTTCCCGTTGCTGGGATTGACCGTGAGTGAACCGTGAGTGACTTAGAGATGGGACATTATTTAACATGGACCCAGAGTGACGTTAAGGAGCATTAGGTTCCGGGGTTGTTAAAGCGCTTGTCACACTCCAAAGGCATCTATCTGCACAACGCTGGCTTCAATCAATAGATAAGTAATCGGCTGCAATGAGAACCAGCTTGCGACATTACTCACTGGCTCTGTCCTGAAACAGCCCCGCCGCCCAGGAAGGGGAGCAGCAGGGAGCATGCAGCTCCATCATGGAGGAACTTATCTTTCAGCCGAGCACAACGGTATTGACAGCCCAGAATTAAGAGCACCTTTGTATTGGTACTATCACTCAAAGGGATTGTGCTTTCATGTTGCAATCTTTTCCTGCTACAAAGTCAATGCGGCAAATAAAATGTGGAGCGACTTGCCTTCACTACACTTCACATGCACCCCTCCTGTGATACAATCTGTGCCATGTACATCGTGTAAATGCTGCACTCTTTTGATAAAAAGCAATCAAATGATGCACCTCAGTGTTTAGTGCCAATAGCTAGAGGCCAAAAGTAACATAGCCCTCTTAGGAAAAATGGGAACTTATTGAGAGTCAATGGCTGCAGCTCTGTGAAAAAAACAATACCCTGACATGGATTTAACAATCAAAGCAGGGATATGAATAGGTTCTAAGGGGAAGGTAATGGTTGCTTAATGTGCTTCACTGCATAAGAACACAATCAGTCTTCACATGTTCTGCATACTAACCTTCTCTACCAATGAAGCTATTACAGCAGGCTGAAATAGCCTTGCTTAATACAGTGTTCTGATGCAGTATATAGTAGTATTGTTATAATATGTCTTGTACTTTGCAGTAGATCAGTATAGCACATGTTTCTAATATTCCACACAAAAAAATGCTTCATCATGCTGGATTAATTTCAAAATGCAGAGTAGACTTATTTTTTATTCTCTCTGCCTTTTTCTCTGTTTGGTGAGACAATGCATTCAAACAATGCATTAGGCATACGTCATGCCATAAATCATATTAGCTCCATGATGATGATGGAATTTCCTGCTGTGATGTATCTGAATGTACATATACAACACCACAGTTGGGAGCTGGGAGATATACACATACATTTTCTTCCAGCGCAACAAATATATGCTGGAGATTCTCTCGAAGAAAATTGAATATTTAATTTCTCATTTGAGTGGAATATGAAGCCCCATGTAAAAATTCCCTCAATTATTCATGAGGATAGCATGGTGTATGATGAGTACTGTTACAAAACAAGCATCAATCATTTTTGCCTGAAGTGTTTGTGTCAAAGAAAACACTTAAAAGTTTAGTTTATCTCCTACTAATTGCTATTTATTTCTGTAACAACTGTAATTAACTTATACAAGTCCTAGTTAATGACTGTAGCAACTGGGCAGAAAGTATTTTTGAGGCTACAGTTCATGATTTTGACACTTGCGGTCAACTGGAAATGCAAGCCAGACACACATTTAAAAACAAACAAAATGTTCCTGCCATTATTAGCAAATTAATTTGGTCAAAGTTGCATCAGATCTGTGATGTGGACAAACCCTCATTTTGATGCTTTGGATGAGATTTGTGTTATAGAGGGCAATATAATTGTATTATATCCTCATAACTCCTATTTTAATCAAATCTGAAGAGTTAGTATGTAATAAGCCATATCATTAAACAAATTCAAAGAGATTAATTGTGCAATTTCTTAGCTAACGCAAGATAGCAAAAATTACATACACTTTAAAACCCTTTCAATCACACTTTCAACCACACAAACACAATGCCTCTGTTTAAGAGGTCTCCTTAAGGCTAACGCCTTTTGAAACATTGGAATACAAAAAAATAACAACACTCAAATGGCCCTCTTAAAGTAACAATAGGACTCTCAAATTGTTATCTGGCCCTGCTCTATTTGGCGTATTCAGTAGAGAGGCATCATTCTTTTGGTGACAGTGGATATTGATTTGCAGGCTGGCTTGCTCTAAATATTAGCCTCATGCAATAGACTACGCACAAAGGCTATTCTCTGGAGAAGCACAATGATGCATTCAACAATCGCTTGGTGCACTGCTTGACAAATTTAAAGGATTTTTGGCATTGTAATTCTGAAAGCTATTCAACTGGGTTATTGTTGCTTGTCTAGAGGTACGTACATCTAATGTAATGGCACCTCTTTTACCAGGGACACTATGAAAGTGAAATATGATGTGCTAATGTAAAGTGATGATCAACATAAGACATCTGAGACAGTAGCCTTATTTTTTTTAATTTAACCTTTATTTAACCAGGAATAGCCAAATTGAGATAAAAAATATCCTTTTCAAGGGGGTCCTGGTCAAGATAGGCAGCAGCATTAAGTTACAGACACACTTAAAACAATTTTCAAAATGTACAAATTACAACAATACAAATAAGAAATAGGTTTACATTTCAACATTTACATATGTGTTACAAGGATGACTAACTAGTCAGTATGGCAGAGGCAACATTCTAGCTGAAACATTTACAGCCCATTGCTCCAGCCTCTAATTCCTTCATCATATTTTTAAACGCCCTTAACGAGACCAGCTCCATAACATGCAACTCACTCTGTAACACATTCCATGCGGAGGGCGCAGCATACTTAAAAGCCATTTCTCCCATCTCAGAATGGGCATTGGGGACAGATAGTAAATATGAGAATGTAGGCAATATCGTCCCACACTTCTCTGTTGAATATAACTGCACAAATAAGTTGGCAGGAATCCAAGAATTGCCTTATAAATAAAAATCTACTAGTGACTGAGTCTACATGCTGTCAGTGAAGGCCAACCAACCCGAGCACACACAGTGATGCGTGTGGTTCTTTACAATTTGTGATGACTATCAGTGCTCCATGATAAACAGACACTGACCAGATGCATGCATATACATCACCATAGTCCAGCAAAGACATAAAAGTTGCTGCAACAAGTTTCCTTTTAGCCTCAAAAGAAAAACAAGACGTATTCCTAAAATAAAAGCCCAATGTCAGCTTCAGTTTATTAACAAGGTGCTTAATGTGTGGCTTAAAAGAGAGAGAGTCATCAATTAATATTCCTAGATATTTATAGGAAGAGACAACCTCAATTTCGTTGCCCTGAAGAGTTTAGTTTTGCCGGCATTTAAAACGAGCTTCAATTGGCAAAGGGTGTGCTGAACAGTATTAAAAGCAAGCTGTAGCTGACAAAGAGCCTGATTCTGTGTGGGAGCAGAGCAGCAAATGACAGTGTCATCAGCATAAAAGTGGAGATTTGCATTGGTTACGTTTTGATTAGTCTCGCGATACCAGACAATCGGAGATCTCCGCCTACCAATCGTCTGGAGACTTTTGAATGCAAGGTACCGGTAGTTGCTAGAATGGCAGAGAGTACAGCCGCTAACAAACCTACGCCTATTGCTTTGGAAATCTATGCCCCTTACTTCTTGTACAGTGTTTACAAGCACACGACTTCTGCATGTCACCACCCTAATATGAAGTGCCGCCCTAAAGACGTTTGATTGGTTCTGCAATGCAGGTTTTTTTTAAACTCCCTAATTGTTTCCACCCAGTTTTAACAACGAAACCTGGTTGAATGTCCTCAGTCTCTAGTTGAGCGAAGTGTTTAGAGACTGACTTGTGAGTCTACATTTTGATCAAGACTGTTAATGTAAATAGTGAATAAAAGTGGTCCTAGGACCGATCCCTGTGGTACACCATTGGAGACTTAATGGGAGCTAGATGTGAATCCTTCAGCCTGCACACACTGAGTCCTATCCGAAAGGTAATTTTCAAACCAACACAGTTTGTTCTGACAGTCCTAAACTGTAAAGCCGGTGCTTCAATATTGCATGATCCACAGTATCAAAAGATCAGACCCCCCATGTTCAGCTAATAAGTCTTACCTTAGCTCTTCTTTCCATACATTGGAGAGATTTGATTACTTGCCATTTTCCAGCTCATTAATAAAGAGCTATGCTGCATTTGTAATGAATGTGTCCTGTTTAAAACGTGATCAAGTTTCTGGCCTCGCTGAGTGCTTTTTAGATGATTGCTTTCACCTCTGTGGTTGGTTTTACTGGTGTGGCAGGAGGAAGCCACTGAGGTAGAAATGGAGAACAAATGGGAATTCTAGCACATTAACCTAATTACAAAAGGATTTTAAAAAATGATATACAAAAAGCATAGAGGAGAGGTAAAAATGAAAAATAATAAATCTTAAAGAAACAAGGTGTGCTGCAAGGTGACATTTTGATATTTCAGACTGTGGATGTGGTACAACTGATATGGAATACTATATTTGATTGCAAAAATAAGGTGTAATCAAAGGCTTGAAGTACTATGGTACATAAATATAAAAAAGCTATGAGGCCTATTAAAACAGGGTTTGATATTTTGTAACCACACTAGCTTAGTTACATTTCTCTTGTGAAAGTTGCTATGAACCAAAACCACCAAATGATGCTATATCAGGCTGCAACAAGAGCCCTAAACAGCTCAAAAGCCAAACATTTAGCTAAGCCTTTCAACCAAAATCTAGCTGTATTCATACTCTGCAGATGTGACTGTTGATGCACATCAGTAGTATTCACTGGAGGCAGGATATCAATGCTGACATCCATTTACAGCCATACTCTCATTGCCCATCATTCAGAGTTTATTGTCACTAACATGTAATTACAGCTTATCCCAGTTATGACTTTTCACCATTACGACTTTAGTGATCAGATTTTTTCTTCAGTTTCCATGGAGCTTTTCTTCTTTTGTGAGCTGCAAGTGTTTTTAAAATCCTGTATGATGATGGGTTTGGGGTTAAACTAAAATCGGTTTTCTAAAAATGTATAATCCATTGGTATTTATGTCTGTGTGTCTCTCTGTCTATCTAGCTATCTATATGTGAGGTATGTATTTTAGAGTTTTGTTGACTAAGTCCTCAACAAACAAGGCCAGTTATCTGTGGAGGATTGCTTATGGCACAAATGTAGCCATTTATCATCAAGAGTAGCACAAACTCAACATTGACAACTTTAATTCCACAAATGGACTCCAAAGCTTTATGTTTACAAGGATTGAGGCAGCCTTAGCTGTGACAGCTCAAAAGCAGTTTCCTAGTAATAAATAGGCTAATGCTGCATAATCAAGTCACATGTACACTAATGTCTACTTGAAAGCCCTTTAGAAATTCATGTTTGTCTTTTCATCCCTTTATGTGTCATACACAAGGAAGCAAAGCAGCAGACACAGCTATTCATGACTGATAATGATAATAAGTTGTATTGGAAAATAGGTCAAGAACGCAGGGAGTTGATTGCACATGTTACTGTGTTGCCCTAACATGCTAACCACCAGGTTTGCGCCTCCCCTCTCTCTTTTTACTCTCAGATACATGCTCTCTCATCATTTGCTGAAAGCTTACTCTAGCACCAGAGAATCATTTATTCTTAAGCTTTTGAAAAGAGTGGTCAGCAGAAGAATTGCTCAGTGAACATCACTGTTAGTAAATATGTCAAATGCCGCGGTGGCAGGCCCTCAAAATAACATAGGGCTATTCTATTTTGACTGTCATGTATGCCACCCATTTTCTCACTTCTAAAAGCCCAGTGAGTATGGGGCCGAGCCGGTGTGAAGAATTGCGTGTGTGTGTGTGTGTGTGTGGTGTGAAGATGTGTTGGCATCCCACACCGACAGTGTGGAAATCTGCAGAGCGTAGAAAATGTGCGACTCCCTGCTGGGCCAACGGATGGGTGCGGAAGGGAGGAAGGAGAGAGCTCCATGATGGTGTAGAAAATGACCTCTGAGAGGAGGAAAGGAAGAAACGAGGGGAGTGAAAGAGTGTGTGTGGGGGGGGGTCCACTGGGAGAAGCACAGAGAGGGATCCAAAGCCAGGTCACCTTCTCTAGAGAGAGCAGCTGTGAACACTCTGCCCCTGGGAGGAGGGTCACAGTCGAAAGCTCTGTATCTTATATACCAAAGCCCAGATTCCTTCTTGCTGCCTTCACCCTGCCCAGGTCTGCAATAACAAAGCCAATTAAGAAGCCCGAGAGAGAAGCTAGCGCAGTCTCACAGTCGCCTCGCGCTGACTTGGCAACCAGAATCATAGCTCAAGAGAGTACCTTTCAGTTGAACATAGTGTAGAGAACACCAGCAATTACCAGTGAATATTTCCATTCTCTAGCTCCATTTTGCCAACTGATGCATTGACTCATAAAGTGACATTTAATTTATCCCAGATGCATGCTAACCCAGTACATTGAAATTAAGGATAGAAAAAGCATAATACCTTGCGTTTTAGGTACAAACAGTAGTAACTTCAGAGGAGTGTGTTTTCTTTTGTAATCGCCTGGTCACTAGAGGGTCGTCCTTATTTATTATGGCAATTCTTGTGGTATTTGTTTCATCTGTACAGTATTAATGTCATACTGCATGACATTCATTCAGATATAGCTGCAATAATCTATATCGTGGTATTGCAATTAATAGTAGTATTGCAACCCCATGAGGGAGACATGCAGTACTCTAAGGGCTGGTTATTATTCCCCCCGCTACATTCTCCTGTTCCAGCAATTGCTTTCAAATTGTCTTTCTGTATGGTAGCAGGCCTGCATGAGAAAAGTGGATGTGAACTGTAGATGTGGGCTTAAATCCTTTTCATGGGTGGCCAAGCTCTAGCTATGTGCTCCTCTGTAACTGTCATCTTGTAGATTTGAAATCCCTCCCCGATCGATTGTACTAAAAGCTCTAATCTGATTGTTAAAAGAGCTGATTTGACAAAGCTGTTATCAAACTGATTTAAGCACCAATCAATACTGCATTATGTGTGGGTGCCTCTTTTCTTTCAGGGTTGTGGCAACTTTTCCAAGGACAGGTTCAGGAATCTCTTTCACGTCTAAAACTACACAAAACCACATTTCTATAGGGTGAATCTGTACACACACACATTCATTCATAAACTCATAAACTCAAGGCACAATATATTTGGCTTATCTACAGAAAGCAAAGAAAACCTAATAACAATGCCTAATTGTTGAAGTGTGGAAACATAAACACCATCACTGTCAACATTAACTGGCTGTGTATTGAAATAGGCTGCAAAATCTCCTCTATATTCATGTGATTGTATTTTTCAGGATAGTGTAATGGTCCATAAAGAGTTGTGTAGTTCCACTGAACGGATCATTTCTCAGAGAGAATGGGAATGCACATAAAGACAGCAATTTCAACTCTCTTTTTTTCTTCCATCTTTCCATGTCTTTCAGTATTCATTCCACTCACATATTCAACATTAGAGGGCAAATACGTTGATTGCCAGCAGCTGAAGACACTTATCTCCCAGGGAGTCAGCTTTGCACTAGAGACCCCAATACCAAAACCAGGAATCACTTTGTTACGGTGATGCTTAACAGTTAGAAAAAAGACCAAACACTGAAACACCAGCAAACTGTGGTTACCAACACACCAAACACAGTAAGACCAAGATGGAGTGCAACACTATGATCAAGACCTCCGGGCTAAACTCTGTTCATTAGTGGCAGCAATGCAGAATGAATGGAGCTACTTAGTTATTCTGCAAGCATCTTAGTAGAAACGAGCAGGCAGGAATGGGGCTAGCCTCAGCCTCATGCTTGCCTGGGTAGTGATGGCCAATTAAGTCCCTCTCTGATGAGCCATGCAGAGGCCCGGCAAGCAATTAGGAGGCCAGGAGAGTCTGCTCATTACTGCAGCAGACTATTGAGCATTGTCCTGTGGAACACAGATCTGCAGCCATAAGCTTCCAATGACACCTATTAGATGTTGGTTTATATAATTCAAAAGTAATAATGGAGAAGTTGTCCTGCAATTGTTGCTTTAATGTCATGACGTTACTGTAGTAATGGCAACGCTTGATGAATCCTCTGTGCATATGCCGGTACGTTTTTTGTGAATAGAAAGCATCTTTGATTTGACATTCAGTATTGTCTTTTCAGATGGGATTTGTCAATATGACGCTGATAACCAATGAAGGAGGTGACACACATCAATGTATCAGAAGTGATATTGTCATTTGACTGACAGCTTGCTGCCTCCAGTATTGATTTAGTTCACATCACAGGATGTAACGCTGCTGCACAGGGACAAAATCCAGTCAGAGCCAACAGAGATAAATAAATATAGCCAAATCTGATAATGCAAAGTTTAGTGTATAAGAGCTAAGAACAGAGAGTAGTGATTCAATGTAAGGCAAACATAAGAGTACTTAAGTATTCTTATTCTGTACAGACAATAAGATTTATCTTCATTTAAACTGAAAAAAAGGGATAATTTGAAGATACATAAATGTATGCTTCTACCCCTTATCTCATCAAATAAGAAAGCTGAAGAGAAAACATTGTCAACACATCTACTGATGACTGATAATGTTTTGAGATAATAATTTTATTTTAAACCAGAAACACAAAAATACCCATTATATGTGAAGGCATAATATAACCAATAGGAGTTGACTTTGATATCAGATGGCACTTTGGTATAAATAATTGCACGCTAAGATGTTGAAGTGCAAATAAATATGATTCATTTTTAAGTGCTCTGTGTTTACAAAGATGGAATAAATGAGAGCCAAAGGTACACTAAATAACAGTGGTGTGCAGTAGAGGCACACAGAGGCACAAAAATAACATAAACCCGCTAATGCTGCTGTAGACCCAAGTTCCACTGCTGGAAAGGCTTGCATTCTTCTGTTCCAGTCAATGCCCTCATGTGGTATGGTATCCATTCTCAGACAGTCAAACTGAAGGACTCCATTAAGTCCGTTCAGAGGCTTTCTGATTTCCCACTGTCACGGCAG
>OMLI01090535.1:0-10678 GCA_900302605.1 Rondeletia loricata | reverse complement strand
ATTGTGCTATATATATATATATATATATATATATAGTGCTATACTATACTATATAGTATATATATATATATATACTATATAGTTATTATTGATTGAGAAACCACATTGTATTCTCTATTGTACACACATCTTCAAATGGGACACGGTCTCACTTCTGTCCCAGTTCCAGCCCCAGTCTTTATCACATCTCTGTCCCATTTTCTGGACCAGGCCTCAGCCCCGAACCAGTTCCCACTCAGCTGTATAACAGTGCCTCCAGTCCACCTCACATTTCTGCCTATGTGATGAGCCATCAAAACAACACCGGTTTTATAACAAAAACTGTAAGTGGGTATTTGAAATCAGCCTTACATCTACATTTTAGGCGCTCTTATCCAGAGCTACTTACAATGAGTGCAACAGTAGAAGCTTTAATTCCTAGATCACCAACATTACAAGAAATCAAAAATAAAGCTCAGGGTCTTAGTGCCTTTAGAGTATAGTTTTTTAGCAATGAGGCACTTGCTCTTATTTTGTTCTCTTTACTTGCGCAAGCGAGGCGCGCAAGTTCAGTGTCGTCTGTATCTATCTATGTGGGTATGTATGTTCACACCATAACTCGAAAACAAATAAACCTATGATGTTCATACTTGGTACATATATTCAGCCCAAGGTACCCTGGAGCTGATTCGATTTTGAGGTCAAAGGTCAAGGTCATGGGTGTCAAAAACACATTTGGCTATAAGGTTCAAGTTGGCACCTCGCCCGTGTGCAGTCTAGTTCAAGACTGTATCTGATAAGGATGTCAAATTGGGGGCGTCCGATATAAAAGTGAGGGGTGGAAAGCCCCCTGATGTCCCTCATACAACCTGGTCCATGTAAAAGTCATGTCAGAGAGGTTTACCAGTGTAAAGAATTAAGATTCTTTTGCGTAGCCCATTGGCTGAAGTACCGGAGGAGAATATCTCTAAAGAGCAAAAATGTAAGCCAGATTTTGCGTTGCTCCTATACTGAAAAAAAAAAAAATCTAACCTAAACTCGGTATGTAAAATATGAAACATAAAAACATGTTTTTATACATTTTATTTGACCTCTTTATTTGAAATACAAAGCAACATAAAGTCCACAAAAAATCCAATCAGTCTTTAGTTGACTGGACAGAAAGAAAACTAAGCAAAATATACAAACTTGTAGGGCTTATTCTTATGTAGTCTGTCAGCTTTTAATATTCAGAAACACCGCTGTTGTGCAGCAGTGATCGTCTTTGTCAAATCACACAAAACCTCTCAGGATGATCACCATGTAATTCCCTTCATAACCCACTTTTTTCCCCCCAGTGGTACATTTGAGCTGATAAAGAAAAAAACAAGAGAAAGACAAACAGATTTGGGGTGAATAACAAACATAAAAACAGCATAAGGAATCTTCTTGTACTTCAGTGCGTTTCTTAAGAGGATTTTCTATCGACTAGAATAAGAGTAAAACTTTTCATGCCGATATATCCAGTGGGGGATTTGGTCACGGTTAAGACAGGGGATGGTGGGCTGGTAAACTGCTGTTTCCTAACACATTTCCCTTAAAGATTGAATTCCTAACTCCTTACTATTTGGATCAAATTTTTGTTTTCACTATAAAATTCAATGTGCTTTTGAGAGAGAAGCTAACAGTGTTACTGAAGAGTTAAACATCATTTCTACATCTATTTTGAGGCTGTACAAGGTTTGTCTACATTTATAATGTTTGTTAGTAGTGGAGTTAAACAGACCTGTATTTTGAGTTTTGATAGGCTAATAAAAGTCTATGTCCCATCTACAAGTTAAACTCTTTTGGTACATCCAAAATGAAGACAAATAAATTCCAAACTGCATTTCTTAAACGTATTGCTGATAACGGGAGCTGTATTTAATAATCTGTACTTAAAAGAGCGATGTCATCCCTTTCCATCCCAAATAAATAATCCTCCCCTGGATAGATTTGACAGATTAACAGGTTATAGATTAATCGAAAATCTTTTCTTAGAAAACCAACATCTTGTTTATCCTGAAATACTATACTGGATGAGAAAATACTGAATTTATGGAATTATATGATGATTTGTTTGAGTCATACACCAGTACCAAGTCAGTGCTGCCGTTTGTTTTGACTCTCTTGCAGATCCCCGCGTCTCTGAATGTTGTCTTTGTCGTTCTTCTTATTTGTTTGGATTGACAGATGACACGGTCCTACACAAGAAGAACACATTTCATGACTCTGGGAGCAATAAAAGCCAGTGACAATGTATTGTGAAAATTAAAAAATGTGCTCATCAACTGGGAAATCACTAGACACGTTTTGGATTCTTCAACTGCGGAAAACAGATGTCAGGTTTTGTTATGTTTTGCTGCGCTGCATGTATATGGTATGTTTGATTGCAAGCGTTGCCCACAACCCTTTTGGCATTGAATTTCATTATTAATAACTTCCTAACAGCACTGTTTCATTACAATATTGCATTACTGTTCACATTTATTCATCTTTTTTTTTGGGCTCATACAATGAGTGTGTGTGTGCGTGCTGCTACACTCACACAGACGGATACTTATTTTTCAGAGCATTCATCTTTACATTTACTTGAGCATCTGGCGAGAGTGTCTGTGCACGGCTTCAACGAAGGCGCCCACGTTCTCCGGGTCCATGTCGGGGTACAGGCCGTGGCCCAGGTTGGCTATGTAGCCCCTCCTACCGAAACCTTCCAACATCTTCTTCACGATATCTGAAATACGCTCCTGGGGGGACGAGGAGGAGGGGGGAGAAAGGAGGGTAGATGGAGGGGAAATAGAGAGGGAGGGACAGAGAAGATCATAGCCTAGCTAGGGATAAATTGGCAGACCTTTCAGATCAGTCATGGACACATTTTAATAAGTCTGGGTATCTGGGTGACACATGCTTTACTCAATTTGGGTCCCAGGATGAAAGATTGTAGGAGCTTCTGGTCTACAGTTATAGTATACTAGTGTAAACAAAGGCTGTTTTTTTTATTTTTATGGTTTCTTGTGTTTACATTAGATCAGATGAAAACGCAACGAATAGGATACAGCAAAGAAAAAACCCCAGAATAGAGCAAATGGGGTGGTATCAAACATTACACAACCGACAATTACAACACTAGAGTGTATTAAGTAGAAATATATGAAATAGTATGAAACCATATGAACTACAGCATGTAGGCAGGGTGTGCCAAGTCGCAGCAGTAGACTATATTGAGACAAAGAAAACATGAAAAACACCACTTGAGACGAGGTCAGTTAGACTACTTGAGAAGAGTGAACGGTCTCAAAGGTCAGATAGGAGAAACTAAGCATTCCTGTATTCATGTATGATTCATGTAGTTCTGACCATGTGGAGGTCCAAACCACAGTGGTAGTGGAGGTTACCTTCGGAGCGTAGAGAGCACAAGGGTCCATGTTCCCCTGTAGGCTAACCTTCCCTCCTGTACGCTCCCTGAAAACACATACACATACACACACACACGGATAATCCTTTAACCAATAGGTTAAGTATTTGACCAGGAAACACAGATGTTTGCTGACTTAAACCCTGTACCAAATGACAGACTCGGGAGGGAAAGGTCAGTAATGGTTAACCTGCTTCTCAGGAAATAGGACAGCGGTGAAATCAGTGTTAGAGCCCTGGTTCTGGTGGCATTTGGGGCTCCAACACACTTAAAGCAATGTGATATTCCCATAATCCTGCTTAGTTCAGCTAAAATGCGTGTACTCGTACAAAGACTCCCACCAAATCTATAAACAAGAGAGCTTTGACTCTAATCTGCCATACAGCAGCAGTAATGGCTTCCTTTGATAGAGAATGTCCTTATTTTGGCACATGAAGATTGTTTTGTGATCTTGTCTTTCCCACCCCACCCCCACCCAGCTGAACACAAGTGGTATGACCCGCGATTAGCGCTGCAATTGCCTACATCCCTCAGATATATTGAGCTTCGGTTTAGCTACAAGCTATTGTTTGGCGTCTGACCATGACACCAGATTTTGAAGACTGGCTTTTGAAGGAGGAGGTTCATGTATTGATCCTTCTCTATTCATGCTCACATTCCAGAGATAGTTCAATGCTTAAACTCTCACAAACTACAACAGGAGGAGCCAGCTTTGGTTGAAATTCAAACGGCTGTGACAAACAGCCGGTGGGGCTGATGCAGCGTTTTAAAAACGCAGTCAGGGGTTTTTAACAGAAACAGTAACGGTAGCTTGGTGCAAGAGCGATAGCAGAAACCCTGATGATGAGGATAGAGGCGGTGGAGGGCAAGGGTAAGATGAGTAAAGACAAAATGCATTTATTTTGGATGACATTTTGGGATTGTAATTTTCCAACTAAGTGTTGAATATACACTGTAAACTTGTCGAGGTGAGCAGGTTTAAACTACCTCGCCCAAACCCAAAGGTTTGGAAGCCATGGGGTTCAAACTTGGCTTTGAACTTTGACCCTCAGACCTGTCAACTGAAGCTGATGTGAAAGTTAATATGCAAGTGAGTGTTTCACAGGGAGAATGTGAACGTGAGACAAACTGCAATTTCCACTTAAACAAATCTATGTAGGCCCATATTTGGGCTTGGTGTATCGTGTTGCACGGTGTCCCGGTACTGACAGAGTACTGCGGTACCTAATTTGCTAATGTTTTCCAGAACCTGCAACTTATTTTAAAGTGTTTGATGTCATATTTACTATTATCGGCCTGCCTAAAATTTACCCTAATTAATGTAAATTCTTGAAAAACTAACACAGAGATTCATTTTGCCAGACATTTTACCATAAAACAATGCTCGGACTGACTTCAGATAATATTATGCTCTTATCTGACAATGATATTTTGCTGCCATGATGGAAGAGGAGGGAAGTTGTGCAACAGCTAAATATATTTTTAGGTTATTTTACTGTTTCAGGGTTTTTTGTGCCATGTTGTTTTAGAGCCAAAACCACTATTATAATTATTACTGGGCTGTGGTGCCTCGTGTGTTTGTGAGAGAGAGAGAGAGAGAGAGAGAGTCTGAGCTTCTGTTATAGTAACAAAAGGACGGAGATGGATGAGAGCCTGTTTGCATTTGAGCTAGAATCACTTTTTCCCATCATCACATTAACTCAGCTGAACCCAGTGTGTGTGTGTGTGTGTGTGTGTTACCGTGCTGATCGTGGGTCAATAGTCCAGTCCAACCCAACCACCTCATAGTGAGACTGAGACAGATCTTCTAAAGCGTAGTGGCTGTCCTTTGCAAACACAATCTGGAACACACACACACAAAATGAGAAGTTAGAAAAAGGATAGATTTTGAAAGCAACTTTTCCACCCATCGGCACGAACCATCTTTAGTTAAATGGCGCCATCTACTGGTGAGATACAGCAGTGATTTAGATTAGAGTAGATTAAACTTTAATGATCCCTCTCGGGAAATTGGGTTGTTGCAGCAGCAGAGAGAAGCTAAGAATAGAACAGGGTACTGAAGCTAATACAACAAGAACAAACAGAATAATACAACAGATAAATAAAGATAGAGCATCTTTGTTGACTGATTCACAGCTTAGAAGCCGATGTGCAAGTGTGTATCGTTTGCTGTTCATATTATCAGGTATACATTGGAAGAACGTGTGCAGAAATATGTGAAGACGTGAAAATGTCCATTATCAGCTGTTCACATTGACTCGCATGAACACACAAGTCTTTCTAAGTGTGTATGTGTGTTTATGTGTAAGCATGGGTTCGGGCGTGTCCGTGTGTGCACGTATGGATGAACTTATGTATGCATGTGTGCGTGTGTTTTCTCTCTCTCACCATGGGAACGTCCTGTCCTGTCTCCTTGAGTTTGTCTTTGACCCGGCGTGCGATGTCTCGAAGGTAAGGCAGAGAGAAGTCTTTAAACTCGACCGGGCCCAGAATGCCGGCATGGGACTCAAACACCTGCAGAGCCTGGACACCCGGATACACAGCAGAGAAAACAAGTGGACGTTTTTTGGTTTAGTTAACCTGCATTTCATCAGGTTAGTCTTTTCGAAAGGGAGACGTGGCCAAGATAGTAGCATCATATTTAGTTGCAGACAGAACAACAATAAACACATAATAAGTAAGACAATCTAAAAGGCAAAGAGAAAGAGAGGAACAGAGAGAGGAGAAACTGAGGCACAGGCTTAAAACAGTCGACTAAATCCAAGCATTGACAGTTTCCAATAGATTGATCATCCATAACAACTGGTTTCACCTCATGAGGAGCAATCAGTTCTTTATGTTTCATGTCTTTTCCATACAGAAGGGGCTTGCTCTATCTGAATAAGAAGCTCTGCATCTAATAGTAACGATTCTCACCTTAATGCGTTCGGCAGCACCAAAAGCAAAGTACTTGGCCATCATGATAGAAACGCTCAAATCCACAACACAAGATGGAGTATGTTATGGTGAATAATATCACGGCTGGGATTTTGTCACAAACAGACTCCGTAGACGATCTGGTTAGGTGATTTGAACGACTTGATATACGTTTCAGAAAATGTGGATTCTATGCGGCACACTTTCTCTGCAAAGCCTTGGCAAAAATGGCAACGTACTTTCTTTGTATGATTTTGACCCGAGTTTGTTTAGGAATACAGACGTGTGTGTGCTCACTCTATTCTGCTTTCTTTGTGGGAAAAAAAACGCTGCCTCAACCGCATTTTGTGCTGATACTGAAAAGCAAGTTTGTTTCCATGAGGACTATTTGCAGTAGCTGCCACAATCAGCAAATAGTATTTAGGTCCAACTCTGAAACACTTAGCAGAAACTCAACACAGTCAAGGTGCTTCATACTGACTCTTAACGATCTGAGTAATAACTTTTTTTCGACCGCTACTTTCTCCATTTTCATTCTGGTTGCTGTTGTTGTCATAAACTATCAGCTGCCTACATATCATGAAACCGCGTCTCTTCCTCATCATCACTGGCAGCTCAGAAAAAAGCAGCTGTCGTCATGTGTTCTCCTCTCCTCTCCTCCTCTTTTCTAACATTAGAAAACACTCTACTCTGCCTAAAAAGTTGCCAGGTACAGCGCTTTTCCACAGCAGCCACTTTCCATCCACCTTACATAAAACAAGTACAGTCCCACGGCGCTATTGTAGGAAAGTTACAAGCAGGGCATTGCACAGGAGAATCATGGCTGAAGTTTGAATGAAAGGAGGGAAATGCTCACGTGGAAATGTGACATCATATATATATTTCATTTCAAACCTTTATTTATACAGGTAAAATCTCATTGAGACAGTCTCATTTACAAGAGCGACCTGGTCCACCAAGCAAACATAACAAATAAAATACATAAAACAAGTTCCGGACAAAACAAGACAAATACTGCACCGTGACACAGGTTCCTTGTCCTTGATTTAAGGGCGTGAAGTGTTGCATGCATGACTGACTGACTGACCTACCTGACTTGAAAAAAGTGGAATAGAGTGAACACTGTCTTGAATGGAGGGGTCCTGACCTGTGCTCCGGCCGCCACCTGTCCCAGCAGGTACTCCACTATAACATCAGTCAGCATCCTCAGCAGCTTGTGGCTGGCCTCGGGGTGCCGGTACAGCCACCGCTTCGCCTTCGAATGAGTGGTGGAGCCTCCGCCTTCTATCATGTAGGACATCAGCGTCCACTGTGGAGGGAAACAGAGGGACACAGCAATGAGGTAAGAGAAAGAAGGAGAACATATTGATTATAATTAGGGCTCAACTGATATGGGTATTTGAATATTTGATACGGGTATTTTTAGACTGAAGCTGCACAATAGATTCTATTTTGTGCTGAAATTCAATATATCTTTAATACACCTTTAAATTTGGCAAATTTTTATGCCAAAAAATTCAAAGATATTCAGTGTTTTCCCCAGAATGTTATTCTTGTCAAGGTGGAAATGCCTCTGAAACAGCATTTAGACAGTGGGACACTAAAACTCTTCAATGATACTCAATGTAATAATAATCAAACTAATAATAAAACAAATGCATGCATACAATCCAGAGAAAACTGAATTTGAAATTATAGGTTAAAGTTACAGTTTATAGTTAAATTCAATAAATAAAGAAACATTTTGAAACCACTGCATTCAATTTCGAAGTATGCCTCGTTTAGCATTTACTCAATGAATAAAAATGAGCATGACAAATCCAAATGTATGCAATTCAAATACAATCTTTGCTGGCACTAATCTCTTTCCATAAATGCTAGCCTCGTTAGCTTATAACGGAGTGAGACACTTTAGTGCCTGAACAAAGATGAGATACTGAGCTCACTAAATGAAATGTCAATAGAAATGAAGTTACATTTAAACTTTGCTACTCTGTTATTCAGTGCATGCTTGACCCTGCCAGCACATCTCCAATGCACTGTCTATTTGACCAACACCATGTGCTGCCTCATAGGTGCATGACTTATGGTCACTGTAGTTCACTAACGTGAGAGTGTGTGAGAGTGTGTGTGTGTGACGTCTCTCACCGGAGCTCCAGTGAATCCTATGAGCGGCACCTTGCCCTCTATCCTGTGTCTGGTCAGTGTGATGGCCTTGAAGACGTAGCCCAGCTCCTTCCCCACGTCCACTTTGACCCGCAGACGCTGCAGGTCGTCAGGCTCCTTCAGGGGCTCGGGGAACGTAGGACCTTTACCTGCCACCATCTGGACATCCATACCCATGGCCTGGATGGAGGAAGATGGATGGAAGGATGGATAAATAGACACACAAAGAGATTAACAGATACAATTAGATATAGTTAGACAGAGACAGATAGAGGTAGACAGAAATAAGAGATTGCCAGGGGATAACACATTAATGGAATACACCAAGTTTTGGGGAGATTGGCCCATTGATCAACTTACCTGTTAAGTGATGAAAACATAGACACCAAAATCATCCATGTGTCCCTGGTAGATCGTTGGCTTCAGTGCTCCATGCTAACACTTTAGCATACACTATGTTGTGTGATGGTAGGAGACTAACATTATCCAAAGTAAGAAGACTGAACTTTTAGTTATAAAAAAGTTGCTTTTATTTAATGGCCTGCAGATTTATAAATAAAAAAATGAAATATCATTATCTCAATATAGTTGATGGAGCCAAGTTTTTGAACTATTTCAGGTGAGTAAGCAGGTATTCATCCACTATGTAGTGATTTTTAGATGTACAGTTTCCCATTGCCCACTACATTCACTTCCTATGGAAACAGGGAAAGTAGTCCCTGCTAGTTCAAAACAATATTATTTTTTATATTTTTTGTGTCAATTTTACAAATGTCCTACACAAAACTGCCAAACCTAGCTGCAAGATTACAGACCATTTAGCTTTAGGGCTGCTTAAAGTTTTCATTTTCTCACTTTCTAGTCTCCTACTGTCACTCAACACAGTGTATGCTAAAGTGTTAGCATGCAGCACTGCAGCCAATGATCTACCAGGGACACATGGAGGATTTTGGTGTCTATGTTCTCATCATTTAACGGGTAAGTTGACCAACAGGCCAAAACTTGGTGTATTCCTTTAAAGCTAAGCCACTTAAATACATACACACCCCAAAAGTATCACATAAACATGTGTACAGGGCAAATGGGAATGACTTATCCTTACCTGTGGGATAACCAGGATGTCAGAGAAGATGATGGCAGCATCGAAGGGGAAACGTCTCAGAGGCTGAAGGTGGAAATAAAGAAAAGAATGAGGCAGATATTGTACAAGCTAGACTCAGCGCTCAGGGATGTAGGGGAGGGTTAACCCATCTGTACCGAGTTTACCCCCCTTTTTCTTTGTGAAATAGCATTTACCCAACATTTTAAACTGACATAAATCTTCCGGATATAAATTCATAAAAGATACATTATAGGAAGTGGTATCAGAATTAGATAAGTTCCATGAAGAAAATAAAATATAAGTTAATACTAATACTGAACATATATATTTAAACTTTTAACTCGTAGTTGGTTGTCTTGTGGTGACGACCTGGAGTTCAATCAATCAATCAATCATGTTTATTTATATAGCCCTTTTATACAAACATGTCTCAAAGGGCTTTACATACCATCATATATACATACTACATTATATACTAAGTACATCATATACTAACTACATTATATAATACATCATATACATCATATAACATACTGCACACCTATGGGCAATTTAGAGTCTTCAGTTCACCTGACCTCATAGCTTACTCATCTTCAGACCTGAGCAAAATATAACCGTTTGAAAATGTCTTAAAAGATTTGAAGTACTTCTGGTTATTTTATTTCAGGTCCTATACAAGCCGTGTTGGAAATGGGAGGGAACGCACGGGAATGCCGTTCCGGGAGCAAGTCCGGAGGGAACGGCGTTCCCGCTCAGATTTCTAAAATCTATTAAATGTTTTTTAATAGGGGGAAATCGCTTATAGCTGTTTTGTGCGCACCCCTTCTCTCTGACAGGTTTTGGTGTATTGCTGAGGAACCTTTATTCTGAAGGGCTACGTGACCTGTGCGTGCGGCAGCGTAGAGGCGACGTCATCAGCGAGGTAGCATTAGCTGTAGCTCCCAGCTCCCTAAAGCTGCATTTTGGGAAAACTAAAGGCTTTATTGGAACTTTGATGGTACCGACTTCATGATACTAAGGCCAAGGATAATAGGCGACAGTTTGAGCCACGGAGCAGCCGTTTGGAAACCGAATGCTACAAC
>OMLI01090531.1:0-14813 GCA_900302605.1 Rondeletia loricata | reverse complement strand
GGGCAGGTAAACGGTTGCAGACTAAACAAAACTTCTGGAAGAAAAGGAGCAGTCAGACCATGTGACGGATAAAACAAGACAGAGTTCTGTTTGCTTTCATTTTCCGGTGTTCCTTTAGTGGCCACCTTCATCTGTGTCAGTCTGTCATTGGTATCTATTGATCCGCTGGGTGGGCTTCTGTTGTCATCAGAATAATAAAATATACGAAAAAATAGGAAGTAGGGGTGGGCATGAGTAATCGATTGATCGATTACTCATGGTTACGAGGAAACTAGATTTTTATTTTATAAAATAAATGAATAAAATAAAAATAACAAAAATAATTAATTTAACATTAGCCAAGCTAGGAGCATTTTGTCGGTCGGTAGGCCTATTTCTCCCATTTTGGCGAGTTAATTCTATTTCTATAAAAATTGTAATTCTTGCTCAGGAAAACAACATGCTCAGGAGAAAGGCGAGTACGCAGTCGGTTTACCCCTGATTGAGAGGGCGCACCAGGCTCTCGCTCCCAGACCTGACGAGAATCAGCCACCCAGGCTAGTGCTGGTAAGATTTCTATGCTCCTCCGCGAGAGAGAAAGTGCTTCCAAGGCAAAAAGAGGAATCGAGTGGGATGGATGCAAACTTTCAATTTTTGTCCAGAGAGCTGGCCGAAAAACAGAGCGTTCACTACAGCTCGGAAAATGCTACGGGAGATCAACGTGAGGTATACGCTCGCCTACCCTGCGTCTCTCCGTTTCACATGGAAAGGGAAAAACGAGGTTCACGGCCAGTGCAGAAGTTCATTAACGGCGAGAACCCACTGACTGACGTCAGTCCGTCTTTTCCAACGCATAGTGCCCCGTAGTTTTTCTGCAGGCTACCGCAGGCTAGAGCCGAAGCTCCGTCACAAGCCGGTGGAATTCCCCGTGTTGATTCTGTGTCCTCGGCAGGTCGTGAACCCAAAACCGGCGTCTCAGTTCTTTTCTCTTTTCTTTTGCGTCTCAAATAAATGAGAGCAATCGCCAACAACTTTCGCATTCTAGTTCTCATTGTGGAATGAATCGATTTTCGCGGTCATCTCTATTTATATAGCCTAGTATCTATTTCCCTCCAAAAATGAATACATTTAAGAGGGAAACAGTGGTAAACACTGTTATTTACAATGTACATAGTGGGGAAATCTGATTGAAATGAACTTCCGGCATAGCTGACGTATGTCAAAAGTTGGAAAAATCGAACATATCGAAACGTATCCACCGCACGCCACACGTTGCACACTGGTATGCCAGCGACATCGGGAGGTAACGTACACCCTCCATTGAAAATGAATGACTTCCAGCGGATTGACGTATACGCAATGCAGTCAGTGGGTTTCCGGCGTAAGGAACATTGCAGGACGTTACTAGATAAAGACTGAGGGGATTAAATACGATGGAAACAACTGGTGAAACATAATAATCAGGTATGGTGGGGGAGATGTAGAGCTGTAATCTAGAGTTAACTAGGCTACGTGGGCTTGTTAATTGGCACGGCACCGCGCGGACTAATCCCTAATAGGAAGCTGGGAAGAATATTTGGTGCAGCGTCCATGTCAAAAAAAGGTGAACAGGTGCTCTTCAGATTAGGTTCCACTAAATTTGGCTACACATTTTTTTGAAATTGTTGCATAACATTGCAATAGGTAGCACTTCCCAAAAAACTTTTGACCCTGACGAAGGCTCAGCTGAGCTGAAACGTGTCGGTATGTAATTTTATAATGTTTTTAATACTTGCCCATATGAATTAAAGGCTTTTAAAAGCAATACCTTGGATCCCTTTTTTGGAATTGTTACCTATCACAATGTTATGCAAAGGAGGGAAACAATTTCCAAACCTTTTGTAGCCAAATAAAATATAAGAATTGAAAAGACTTAATACTCAGGATACTGAAGATCACTTACATTTTAGTAGGAAATAGTTTTATTTAGGCCACAAACTGGCTTGGTATTTGGTAGATGTGCAGTGGGTTCACTGTTTAATGAAATATGAGAAACCATGAACGCAGCCCACAGCTGTATAGATGTTCTAGACTGTGATATGATACCCATCTCTCCTCTAGTATTCGCACTTACCATTGCACTTACAGTATATGAGCCAAATGAGTACTGCATGTAAGCCAGCTGTAATGAACTCTCAGAGAGAGGAGAGTATTCCCCTGCCCCAATGTAAACACAGACTGGAGTAAAACGTCTTTGAGTGCTTGACTCCTAGCAGTCTCCTCCCCTGTGTATTTTTATAAAGCCATAAAGAACACCATGTAGAGAACGCGCACAAGTCGGCCATTATTCCTGGTCTTGAGCTGGCCACGTTCCCGTAGAAAACTATGCTTTGTTCACTTCCTAAGTCTGTGCCTCTCTGTCTGTCTCTCCCTCTCTCTCCTCTGTCTATCGCTCTCCTGGTATGCAGTGCGTGTATGTGTCATTACTATGGTATTCTATGGTGCTGGGTGCAGCCACAGCTCAACGTAGTGTTTTTTTCTCCTTGGGAAATAACACATACACAGCCTTCAGCATGTCAGCACGTTTACCACATGGAATTAGAAAAACCACTGCTGGCTCTTAGAACAGATCTGTCTCTGTACACCGAGAGAGACTTGCTGCGCACCAGTTTTTGAGGTTAATTAACTTCAAAATGTACACTTGATGGAACATTAATTTTCAATTCTCTCTACATTGATTGGATCCAAGAACCTTTTATGAAGTAATGTTTTAAATATTGAAAAGAATCCACCGCCTGAGGTGATGGAATTGAAAAGTTCCAACCCTGCTTTTCACAGTTAATGTTTTAGCACTATTTTACCTCAGGTAGATAATATCAGACATTGGACATATTTCTAACCAGGACATATTTCTAACCAGGTATATGATCTTTCAGCTTTTTTTTTTCATGATTTCAGGTTTTTGGGATCACATCCCTGCTGAGTTACCATTCACAGCTGTGATTCTATACCTCTGGTAACAAACATCTTGGAGGGCTGCGGTGTATACTTTGTATATTGTCAAATCCAGCTCATAACTTGGCCACACGCTTCCCCCCCCCCTACGTTCTGCTGTATACTGCAATTAAATCAGAAATGCCATAATAATAACTCAAAAAAAATAGTAGGTGGTTTCCAGCCAAGTGCATATTTATGTTGTAGGTTCGTCTGATGAAAAAGAAACCTCTTTGACAGCCTGTATTTGTAACTTTGAATGTAAGTCTAACAGCCTTTATGTGTCTCCCTTCCTGCAGGTGGCCTACCTGGGCAAGGTGACTATCTCGGGGACCCAGTTCCTGTCCGGCTGCACGGAGTCGGCGGTGGTTGGTCTGGTGGAGCGTCGTGCCCTGGCCCAGCAGCAGGGCACCTGCGCCACGGCCAACTCCCTGCTGGAGATCCGGCCCTTCCAGGTGCGTCTTCACCACCTAGATGAGCACGGCGAGGCCTCAGTAACCATGGACACCTACCAAGTGGCGCGGATCGCCTATTGCACGGCCGACCACAGCGTCAGCCCCAACGTATTTGCCTGGATCTACCGGGAGATCAATGACGACCTGTCCTTCCAGATGGACTGCCATGCCGTGGAGTGCGAGAGCAAGCTGGAAGCCAAGAAGCTGGCCCACTCCATGATGGAGGCTTTCCGCAAGACTTTCCGCAGCATGCGCAGCGATGGCCGCATCCACAAGAGCGGCTCGTCGGACAACTTTGCAGAGGACTCGTCCGCCGCTGAAGATTCCACCCCAGATGACGGTTGAACGACTCGCACCCACCTAAATCTCCTGGACCCCCACCCCCACAAAGGGTGGGGTGACTGGAAGGATGGACGGATTACCTGCTCTCTCACATTCTCCCTTACTATCTCTCTTTCTGTTATCAATATGGAACTAAATTAACTGACCCCTGCGGACCAACACTCCAAGGATAATGAAGTAGCGTTTAAATAAAGGGAAAGTAGAGGAAAAAGGAATAACAAGAGACCTACCTTTACATACAGGGATAGCAAAGTGCTGCCTCTTTGAAAACACGGCCCTCAAAGACCTACAGGGGCCTTTCAAGCACCTCCATAAATGCCCGTAAGAGATTGACTAGACATTTCCATTTCCCACCACTGTCACTCCTGCATCAAGCCGAGACACTATTCGTGGTTCTTAAGCTTTTTCAGCCAGGTACCAGCAAAATTTAGTCCCTTTTCCTTGGACCCAGGCTCATGAAAACCTATTGCTACTCTTGCCATGTGGGGACCCACCAGAAATGGGCCCCGACCCAGAGTTTATGAAAGTAGACTGTTGAGCACATAAAATCTTTTAATGTTTAATTACGTGGATCTCTGTTACAATGCCTTTTACCTTGGTAATAGCAAATGAGGATGTGAAACAAAAACTAAGCCTTTCAACCTTGCTCATAATACTATGGTACCTTAGTCTAAGTTGAACCCCACATTTTTTTGCCAATATCTGGCTTTACACATGTGGACCATGGAGCCAGGAGTTCTACCTGTATCTCTGTTTAATAGGTACTTAAAAAAGAAAACTGATTCTGAACATACAGAGTATGATTTATAAGGCACCTGGGAGAATATAGGTGCTAATATTTTAGATAGACGTTACATTTTAGAGGTTCTCACCAGGCTGTAAGACTGGGCCTGTCTGCACGATAACAGCGACACCTTAATCATCCACATCTGATTTCTGTTTTGAGTATACCAAAAGTCAGGCTGTATTTTGCCTGTCAGATTATGTGCCTCACTTTCCTCTCACATTAGGTTGGTCTCTTACCCATGTCCCAATCGTGTGTGTGTGTGTGTGTGCGTGTGTGTGTGCGTGTGCGTGTGCGTGTGCGTGTGTGTGTGTGTGTGTGTGTGTGAACATTTTTTTTATGTGTAATTGCTTAGTTCTGTGCTTTGTGTGTATGAATGTACACGTGAGTGCTCGCATTTCTGAGTGAGTAAGAGAGAAGGTGAGGGAGGGAGGGAAAGAGGGGGAGACCTGATATGGTCTTATAGTTAGCTGGAAGTGAAGACCTCTCACTGCCCCGCAGCATCCATTTTTGATGCTTAGGGAGGCATTTTTAAATCAGACCATTTGCCAAGTTTAACTTTTCTTACTTTACTCTTGTACGAAATGAAAAAGGGTACATGAATATGAGAGTCTGAATGTGACAGTCCCAGAGACTGAGGTTGCAGGACCCTAAAACACAGCCGTCCGAGAGAATGCCTGATGCCTCGTGGCCTCTGCTGAATGTATATGATCAGTCCAACATGCTGCAAGCTCCTCACACCATCTCCAGTCACTTCAGTCTCCCATATCTCCCCATGCTATAATGGTGGCAGTTCTCTACAGTGGCATTGGCTGGGTTCTGTACCCGCAGAAAGACAACTGCAAGGGAAGGACTCTGCCCTGCGTTGCCTCTCTGAGCGACTGAGGGGCCATTCTGGGGCAACTGGAACCACCCATCAGAGCCCCATGCCACCTTCTTTTCTAACTGGACTGTTGAATAGACGACACTATCAGTGGGAATGAATGGTCTTTGATCTATGACTCAAGCAGAATGATCAGATGGCTCCGGTCAGCACACACACATACATGCATACACACACACACACACATACATCCATTGTATTTGAATCTCGCTTAATAAGCTTATGTAAATACAAATGTATCACTTTCCAAATATTACAGCATAAATGTTGATAGCTATTTTAAACAATACAAAAAATGTTGAGAACCATCATATGATACAGAAACAGTGTTATAAAGCCTACTGTGAATAATATGTGGAGAGCCTGATAGCGCTGCGTGTGCGTGTGTGTGTGTTGGGAAGTGTATACCTGGCCTATATCTGATAGGCCAGAGGGGGAGAATGTTTATAAAGCTGTAGATTACTGTGTCATGTCTGTCTGAAAGCTCAGACACGCTTTAAATGTTTGAAAATGTTACCATAAGTGTTTTCTATACAGTGTTTGCAAAGATCAAGAAACAATTACATATAAACTATTTACCAAGACCAATCTGTGATGGTGTGGTCTCTTCTACATCTACATCAATCTCCTTATTCATTTCAATGGCACCGCCTGGGCAAAACGGTGTTTGAATGCATCTTTTATACTTAAAGCTCTGCACCTGCTTGATTTTTAACTGGCATGTAATGGGTCCGCTGCTCAGGCTGTTTGTGTTTGGGAAGATAAATACATCTGTGTAGACAGATATAATGCATAACCAAAGTGTTTATCCAGCATACACAAGTGTACTGCATATTGGAATGTGATTTCCTCCAAACCGTCCATAGATGCTGTTTCGGTGCGTCTCCTGTGCGTTTAGACAGAGCCACAAACCATGTTCAGGCAGAATTTTGCCCAGATCTGACTGTTACACAGCTCCAGTATGTGTGTCCATAATCAGTGTTCCGTTGTGTGTGGTCACATTGTTATGAATAACTCATAAACATTATTTTATGGTATTTCCAAGTATGTTTCAGGTTTAAGTGTGACACAGCCAGAGCTTTGTTCATCTTTTACTGGAGGTTTTACTCTCCCATTCCTTGCATTCCACCGTCCTCTCAGATCTTTCTTTTATTGTGTTTTTGTGCTCCGACCTCTCATACGCCATAATGTGGCAGCCATTTCTCCTCATGGTGCCCACACCAGTAACAAGGTAACTAACTGGTTACTGCTTCTATGGCTGGCTATCATTTTGCAGCTTAAGAGCTGCAGAGAATTGGAGGCAAAATGGATGCTGTGAAGAATGTTAATGTGTGTTGAATGAGAACAGTGCCTCCCTCTGGCAGGTAGAGCAACAGCCTCTGCTTTGAACACCTTTTCTAAGAGCCCATTTCACGTTATGGTCATCCACAGTCTCTACAGTATACTCCACTCATGATGGTGATCACAATTTTGTGTATGGCAGAAAGGAAACATTCTTTGTTTTGCTGTTTCACTAATATAATAGTGCTTATAATAGCAAGGATACCGTGTGCTGAATTTTAGCATCCTGATGAATTTCAGGCACAGTAAATGTCCATGCCAAACGGAAATGTGAATTGAGCAGATTTAATTTCCCCTTTTTTTTCTTTATTTCCTTATTTCAGTAATGGTTTGCATTAAAACATACATCTCGGTTCTGCTATTTTGTGACTGCACTAAATTTCTGTCTCTAAATTTAAATGTTGAACTAGAAGTACACTAAGTTTTCTAACACTGTCACCAAAGTCTTATCCCCCTGTCTCTTCCAGCTCACTGTACATGAAGTTCACTGTTTAGATGCCTCTTTGTCTTGGAGCGTACGCTCTGCGATTGCTCTCCACTGTGCTCTTGTGTCTGTCTGACCCACTTCCAGCAGTGCAGCAGCACAGAGGGGCCATGTGGGCCCCAGAAAGAGGCCGGCCCATCAGCCCGCTTCCCTGCTCCACTGAGGCATCAGTCAGTCAGTCAGCTCACAATACCACTCTGTTACCGCTCCAGCTGGCCAGCCTCCCTCCTCTGAGTCCCAGTACTGCCCATCTATCCACCCGCCAAGGGCCCACACGCTTGAGGTCCGGTCGGGGAGAAAACTGTCAATACTGGCCTCTGATCAGATTCCGCTCATTCACTCACTATCTCTCTTTTGCTCTCTTTCTTTCTCTCTCCCTCTCAGCTCCCCTCTCCCCAAGCAGGGGGCCCAGGCCTCTTGGAGAGAGAGAAAGAGAGAGAGAGGGTGGAGAGGAGCACTATACACAGAGTAACATATGTGTGAAATGGACCAGGAACTGTACTGAGTGCACATTCTTACTTACTCCCTTGGGCTTGACTGACAAGGCTTACATCTCAGCACACATTTAAATGCTTTAATTGAATCCACTACATCTAATTGTTTGCATAAGATGCAAATAGTTCTGAGGTTCAGCATGGCGCAACAACATTTAAGTCTGGCTATTACTGCAGAGACTGAACAGAAATTTGCCATAGTAACCAGGCACATGTCACAACGGACTACACATTAGTCATCTTCCCCTTTTTAAGATAGATAGCCTCTCGTGAAAGCCTAATTAATTGGAAAGGGCCCTCAGCAGTTTTTTCATCATGATGTTGGAAAACTTTTCTACCATTACATTGCATACATGATGAATTGAACTGGAAAGAGTCTTGTGGAAACACTTTTTTGTCAAAAGGAGAGACGGAGGAAAAGGAACAATTGTGCAAGAAGATGAAAAGGAAACGAATATAAAAGGTTTAAAATCAAAGGTGCTAAATCACAAAAGAGTGGGAGAACTTAGCGGAGCTGATGTGTTTTCCAGAGCTGAGGATGGTAAGGTCATAGCCGTAGTCTTCTACTCTCTGACACACAAAGCATTTCCTCTGATGATGGCCAGATCCACACTCATCCCTCCCATCAGATTGGTCCATAAAGCCTTCATGTGATTTAAGATTCCTGTCATAATGAAATATTGACTGCTGGAATGAAGAGGGGGGCCTGTGCCTGCCTACCACAACCTTAGACTCCAGACTCTCTCATCTCTCCTGTAAGCTTAAGCCCTGGGGATTCAGTGCACATCGCTATTCTAATGCACTTACAGTCACAGACAAATCAGCTGCCGCCCTGGATCCCTGGGGGACAGGAAATGCCTGGACTCTGATCCAGGAGGAGCCGGCTTGTCAGGAAGAAGGGATGAGGGTCTGAGAGAACAGCAGATCCTAGAAGAATGTCAGCGGCTCTCTCTGTAAGGTCACACTGCGTACAGATTTGTGGGCATTTTAAGTATACTAGCATAGACCATGTCCGTCAAAACACCTGTTGCTGTTTGAAGTTTAATACCAGTGAAATTCCTGAAGAAATGAAAACGTACAGGACACAGGTGGTAGAGATAGCTTTTCTGCACTCCTAGGAACTACGCAGTTTTAATTTAAAAAATGTGTTTTAGATTTATAGTATATTGACCCTCACTCTCATGTGTATTGATAAGCAGTAGGCATTTGTCTTCTCTTTCGTGGTAGAATTATAGTCTTCAGAGACAAAAACAGATTTTGGACAGTTCACTGCCAAAGGAGGAGGAGAGGAGCGGGAGAAAAGCAATGGAGAGACACAGAGGAGCGGGAGAGGAAACCGGAAAGGAATGGAAGAGAAAGGAGAGGCGATGGAGGGAAGGACGAGAGAAGTGGGGAAAGGAGGAGGGGTGGGGAGGAAAGGAAAATAAAGAGAAAAAAACAAACAAAGTGGGTGACAAGAGTGAAGACATGGCTAGTCTGGTTGGGCATGTTGCACCCAGATGTTGAGAGGAGAGCTGGGTAATGGAGCTCTGTCACACCCTGCTGGCCAGGCAACAATCACAGCTCGGAAAATAAACAACTGGCAGCCAAACCTAACTCTCTCATTGGCTGTATACATGAGTAAGCACTCAGATATAAATAGATGGACAGACAGACAGACACTTCTGTTACAGTAGTATCCAGTCCAGCACCTATCCTGTGTTAGCACTGAAGCAGCCACTTAATTCTGTTGTTGTGCTGTATAACTAAATAATATGTTGACACAAACTCTGTGTTTGTCAACCAACTGGGTATCAGATTATCTTTTTGCACCTTATGTTGACCAATTGTTCCTTATGGCTTCATGTCTGTGTTAATCACACAGATTGGTCAGCACAGCAGATGTAGTACCTGGTTTATCCACTTGGTGTCACCATAGCTCAGGATTTAGAGGCAGAATATGGTCTTCACACTCTTTGGAGAAGGGATTCAATTTGAGGAGATGCAAATAATGCAATTGCAAAAGTGGTGAGTATAATCTATATACTATAATAAATTATAGGTCACTATAATATATATTTTTTAAATAAAACCAGTATTCAGACATTTGGCATTTTGATTGTTAGATTTTTTTTTTATGCAAGCATTTACAAAACTTGAAATACTGGGTAGATCAATTGTGGTTGTTGTTGATGATAATAGCATTATTAAAATTACAGTCTTTAAATGTTAATAAACTGTCTGTTAACTTCATTTCTTCACATTTTGGAGGCAAAGCAGTTGAAAAAGTATATTTAGCAAGTAACCAGCAATCTTAATCAAGTTAACCTCGCCTATATTTTGAACAAAGGCCTTGACTCGCAATGTTTATCAATCAAAAAAACATTGACGCAGGGGTAATAACATATTCATTTCCAATTAGGAAAATGAAACCCTCCATAACTTACACAGGAGAGCTGTCGAGGGCTATATTTTTTGAAAACTTCATGAATTCTGGATGGATGCTTCCCTTCCCACATGCCATAGCCTTTGAGAGGAGGACAAAGATGAGATCACTGAAACTTTAATGTTTATCATGATAGCAGATCATGATTCCAGAGTTTACCATGCATCAAGTATTTAGGGAAACTATTACAGACTAATCTGTGTTCATTAATTATTAATTGAATATGCTGCTTTATATGCAATTATGTGTGCAGCTTTGCTGTTGCTAACAATTCAACCAAATCCCCACTCTACATTGTAAAGTAAAACTGACTATGCCAAGCTTGGATCAGCATTCAGCGTAGAGCTGAAGATGGGAAGAGCACTGACTGACTGTTTAACTTAAGTACAAACACTGTTGCTTACATGCAAATTTACTCAGGGAGAAGAAAGTTTACAAAAATGACTCACATTCAAATAAGTTCTTAGTTGCTTTTAAAAGAAAATATGTTCCAACATTTACTTGTTTTGGTGTAATCCATGCAACTAATATGAAAATGGTAATGATACGCATATTTAGTAACTTCAGTATGTAAGATAAAAAAGTTAAAGGCATAGATTTCTTTCTCAACAAGAATGGACATTGTGTCTCAGTAGCGTTGCAGGCCTCTAAAGTGAAGGAACAGCTTCTCAGCCATGACATTTAGCTTTGCCTTCTGAAGTAGCAGGCTACCTGTGTGGCTCAGCCCTTTGATCCTGGCACCCTGGTTTGATACTGAAGCCCAGAAGCTCTGCAGGTGACTGGGAAGAGGTGGAACCTCCAGCACATCTTCAAAACATCTCTGAAGACAGGACAGATTTCACAGCACCGTCTTATCGTTGCATCTGATAGTGAAAGGCTGCCTACTTAGGTGTGTGTGTGTGTGTGTGTGTGTGTGTGTGTGTGTGTGTGTGTGTGTGTGTGTGTGTGTGTGTGTGTGTGCTGGCTGTTTGTCTGTGTCAAAGGGCTTCATAACCTTAATCCTGGACTGGAAATGGATTTCATGTTTCTCATCAATGATAGGATTGCCTTATTTAATCCACAGATTTGACACTTCCTGTTTTAAAGAAAGGAAGGCTTAGAGGAGAGCTCACCATATTGACAATGAGATAATGTTGTTTTCATCATGGTTTATGGTGACTTCAAATCACCTCTGTCTAGTAGCAAAGTAAATGAAAAAATAAAAGGAAAGAAAGGAGCCCATACATACTGAATCACCCTTAAGCCATTACATTCATTCTCTGGGACAGAATGTGAATAAGAATGTTTTAAGTTGACTTGCCTGGTTAAATAAAATAAAGCACAAACACCACAGTTTCAACTGATTCTGTATTCAACTGGAAGCCAAGGTAAGATGGATAAAATTTGAGTTACATGACATCCTCTAAGTTCTCGTTCCTCCAAGGTCTGCTGCATTCATTATTAGTTGCAGACATAGAGCTTTACAGTTGAGGCACGAATACACAGGTATAATAGCCCAAAAATATTAAATAAAGGCATAAATATTAGAATATAGACCAACTCTGATTATCATAAATCAGATCAGAAGAAAACAATATTTCCAAATGACTGGCAGTCAGCTGGTATCAGCTGCCAGCTAAGATTAGCAATTAATTTTGAATGTTGCATTTGGTGGGAGTTAGGATCATCACAACACAGAATGTTTTGAGGCATCTGGCATTTATTGTCTGCTTGTCAGTCTTTAAGAAAATCAAGGGTTTTCACTGGGTTTCAAGGGGTACAGCTCTATGTATTGTATAGCAACAAAATATTATGTATATAAATATTAAGATGGTCATTTAATATGTTGTAAGGCCAAGAAGAACCAGGACAAAACATTCACCACCATCTACTGCTGATCACAAATCCCAAATGAAGTTCTTGTACCTTTCACGTTTGCCCCTCACCTCAATCAAGAAAATGAGACCAACCCAATAATATACCAGTGTAATTATATCTCACTTTATGCTTTTAATAATCTATCAAAATGTCAGGTAAAACGTAAATGGTAAAGCAAAGGTATCCTTGTGGCTCAGGTGCATGCTGTACTGTGTACTTATTATTAACACGTACTTGTAGGTCACTCATAATTATGATTCCTGTAACTATCTGGTGATATCCCAAAAAGCGTTTCATTATAAATGTATTATACCCGAAAATAATATCTGACCTTCGTGAGAAAAGAACTGATTGGATACATACCATTGATTTTGTAGACTACAAAAACTGAAGGTTGTTCTTGTGGATACTTTTTCTACATTGTTAGGGGATTTAGCCCTACTGTTTGACTCTCTCAAAGCGGCTCGTTCTCTCCTCTTATTGGTTCTTTGACATTGCAAAGAATTCAGGCATGATTGGTCGGTATCTTCAAGTGTAGGCTCAAGGAGAGCCTTAATACAAAAGACACCCTCCTGTGGTCATCAGTGGCCATAAAGAGTCCAGTGTGGATCCGTCACAGCCGTTCATGTCACAGCCACCTGGGTCCCGGTGACTCCGGAGTGACCCAAAGGACAACAAAACCCTGCGAGAAACGTGTCACTGGCTGCTCTGTAGGTACAGGAACAGGAACAGGATGTCAAAACAGGATGTCAAATTTTTTTTATTACAATGTATTGTCCAAAACCAACGGTTCGACAGGTAAGCTAATGTATCAAAGATGACATTTTTCATTTTGATTAATGCTGCTCCTGTCAGCCAGCACATCACCAGTGTCCATTTTGTTTTTAGATGATGAGGTTGTTTTTAGATGATGAGGATGTTTTTAGATGATGAGGTTGTTTTTAGATGATGGGGTTGTTTTTAGATGATGGGGTTGTTTTTAGATGATGAGGTTGTTTTCAGATGATGAGGTTGTTTTCAAATGATGAGGTTGTTTTTAGATGATGAGGTTGTTTTTAGATGATGAGGTTGTTTTCAGATGATGGGGTTGTTTTCAGATGATGAGGTTGTTTTTAGATGATGAGTTCACCAGTGGAAATGAGATTCTTCACCCTCTTGTTCACAGTGTGATCCCTGCTTTCCAGTCTCTGGCCTGAGTATCTCCTCGACCAGATGGTGAATTGTGTCACTGATATCCTGCATGTTATCGCTCCTTAAATGACAAGTTGGATCAGTGATAGGGACAAAACTCTCACGTTGGTACTTGCAAATGGGATTGTCTGGTATATCTCCTGGAGCCAGATGTATAAATGATGCGTACACACAAAAATAATGCATACGCCACTTTCCACACAGGAATTGGTATTTATAAAAAAGAATGTGCCGTGAGAATGTGCGTGCGCAGCGTTCCTCCACACATGCTTTATGCCTCAATATTAGGTCTCAATAGAGTTGAATATAATAACATTTATAGATGTGTGCGTTAACATCCTTTTTTGTAGCGCGAGTAAATAGGTTTACACATTGTCACCCAAATCATACAGGAGTGTGGGAAAAGACCTTCACCTTAGTGAACACAGAATTGAATAGGACAATTCCGCTGCCTGCATGCATCCTCATTCTTTACCACATCAGATCCTGAGGTGGCAGGCTCTCTTGGCAGGTGATCTTGTTAAAGCTCTGCACGTCATGAACACGGTGAACATGCACGCTGTGTCAGTGTTACAAAGTACAACATCAGCCCACAGAGAGATGCTGGTTGAACACTGAAGAGTTGCAGTCTCTGAAATAGCTTCAAAAGCTCTGCCACAGGTAGCTGAACTAAGTCACATTACTGCAATCGATCTGGCTCAGAAGGATGCCACTGACAATATCAGTGCAGGCTTTGGCATGAAAAGGGCTCAGACATCCGTTTGTCCAGGGATTCTTCCTCCAAAAGAACAATAGATGTCTCTCCTAAATCATTGATTGTGTTCTCGCACAATACACTCCCCTGAGTTTTGAGAACCAAAGCCTTGTGTGATAAAAACTGATTTAGATTTAGCCACAGCCTCATGGTCCAGAAGCACACACTCACTCTGGGAAGAGGGGCACAGGTGAGCGGTCAGGTCGGACACAGGTGAGCGGTCAGGTCGGACACTGATGAGGCACGAGATGTTGTGAGAACCCTCGTCATCCGCAAACTTATTTACTTCCTCTAACTCATTACAGGTTCTGAACTCAGATGGTGAATTTTCCAAACGTGTAAGAGATAACTTAAGAGAGGGAAACCACCTCAGTGATGATATGTTTGGTGAGTGAAGTCCATCGCCTCCTGTGACACTTCAGCCTGAGAGACGTTTGAGAGAATCAATCAAACTGTAGTGATTTTATCTGCTTATTTTGCTCTCGGTCGCATTCACTCCCATGTTGGTATTGTCAATTACTGATCACAAAATATCAACAAGCTGTTCACAGGGTTCGCATTTCATCTTTTGCTACAGTGTAGAATAATGTGTGTGCTTGGTTGTGCAGGCTTTACTATAGACACACCTTGTTGGAGAAAAGTGCCTAGTTCTTCTCTCTGACGGCAAGGGAATTTTGCCTTAGATCCTTAAGTATCGGATGAAAGGGAGCAGAGCGTCCAGGATGGCATTGGCAGCAAACTGAATTATGTCCATACACGTATCAGCTAGCAGAGCCCTTGTTGCCTGTTATACATGAGGGGAAAGAATGTGAGACACAAGTCACTTGGTTAAAAATACCTACAGACGAGTG
>OMLI01090521.1:0-13724 GCA_900302605.1 Rondeletia loricata | reverse complement strand
ATGGTTGTAATAAAAACAAACAGGTCACATAGTATAGGCCACAAACAACAACACAGTACAAACAATGCAGGCTCAGACAACACAGGCCGTAAACAGCCCAGTACGTAGACAACACAACACAACAGAGCTTCAGGTACCTAACTAGTACATTAAGGTGCTATGGTAGAAATTAATAAGTTAATATGTTAAGAATTCATCAAGGCAATGGCATGTGGAATAAAATAGTTCTTGAATATGTTTTTTGAGGCTCTGGGTGCTCTATAGCGCCTCCCAGAGGGGAGCTTGTCAAACTCATTATGAAGGGGATGTAAAGGATCAGCCAAGATTTGCTGAGCAGGTCGCCAATATGATTAAAGTATGACACTTCCCTCTCAGTGTCACCTTCCTGCAGTAGCCCAATCAAAGCCATGTCATCGGCATATTTGTATAAGTGAAAATTTGAATCCTGAATTTGCATTTCATTAGTATAGAATCGAAAACAGTATTGGTGACAAGACGCAACCTTGGGGTGCACCTGTATTTAAAATAGTCTGCTCTGACAAAACGCCATTAACAGAAACTTTATGAGGTCGATTAAAAAGAAAGTATTTGATCCATAGTATAAGTCCACCATTAATACCAAGATTTAAAAGTCGTATTGAATGCTGAACTAAAATTTATAAATAAAACTCTAGCACAGCTTTTAGACAGCTGTAGATGTTTAGTGATTGTATTGACTAATGTAATGGTTGCATCTCCAGTGACCCGACCGCACCTATAAGCAAACTGGAGCGGGTCAAGACAGTCACCTAGAGCTGCTGTCAGGCGGCTGACTATGATCCTCTCCATACACTTAGCAAGGAAGCGCCAGCCTTTTTAGGTACAGGGATAATTGTGGACAGTTTCCATAACTGTGGTACAAAATGTTCATCAAGCAAATGCTGAAATAGTTTAGTAAGAACAGGTTTAAGTTGGAACATACAGCACCCTCCCCCTCAAACCACCAGGGCCTGGGGCCTTGTTTGGCCTGACTCTTGCCAGACTGGTAGATAGATAGATAGATAGATAGATAGGATTTACCATACTTACAGTGAAAAGATAAGCAACTATAAAATATAAAAATAAAAGCTGTAAGATTTGTCTTTAGTATGTCGCCATTTTATTGTAGGAGTCAGAGGCATTGTAAGGAAAAGGTTTGAGGCATCTTGGCACAGAAAAATAGAGGCGTTAGCCACCATCATAGATACAATTCAAACTTCAAACAACCACAGTGAACATGCCTGTATGAGTGACTGATTGGCAAGCACTAAGCGCTAATGACATACATAGCAATCTACTGGCCAAGGCAACATTTCCATGCAGCGTGTCATGATTTGATTGCAGGTTTAGCTGAAAATGGGTAACAGCAGGTGAATATTTAGACAGCTATGATTTCCAGTGTTTATATATATGTGTGTGTGTGTGTGTGTGTGTGTGCGTGTGTGTGCGTGCGTGTGTCTTAAGGTGACTCTGGCTGTTCCACAGAAGGTTTGTATTTCTTACCAGCCCTGTAAAACCAGTCCCATCTGTCATCTGCAGACATACTCTGTGACTCCTCATAAGAGTATGCACACATACAAGGGTGTGTAGGCAGAAACGTGTATATGTCTGCGTACTGTATGCACACACACACACACACACACACACACACTAACTCCGCACTGTACATGCATCTATTCTCATTTACTTCACCTGCCTCCTCCCCCTACTCTCTCTCCTCCCACTAATCCTTTTTTTCCTCACCATTCTCTGTGGGCTGATTTTCTTTCCCTCCATCCCCTCTTCTTCTCTCCCTATTCTTTTCATTTTTCACTCTTCCCTTGTTTATTTCCGCTGCCTTGTTCTCTTTTCTTCCCAATCCCTCCCTGCCTGCCTCTCGTCTTTTCTCCCTCCACCTGCTCTCATTTCTCTCCCTGGCTCATTTTCTCCTTCTCCCCCTGTCTCCTAGTGTGTCGCCGCAGACTCTTGTAGTCAATTATCCCTTCTGTTAATGAGCAGATAAATCTAATTGCTCTCTCCTTCAGTGCCTGACGGTGTCTCTCTTCTCTGCCGTTCTCAGCCCGCAGGACGCACATCAGTCTCTCTCTCCCTTCATTTTTCAGCCGTGTCACTAACGCATCGTTATTCCTCTCTTTCATCCGCCGTTGTGCGGCTTTGACTCCCCGAGCCTTACGAGGATTTGATTTGGCCTTTCTATTGGTTTACTAACTGCATCTGTTTCTTTCTTTACCTTTTCATCCCCATCCATCTCTTTCCTCTGCCCTGACGCTTTCTCTCGCTCCTCACCTCCCAACCTTTTCACCTCGGTTGACTCTGTCGTCCATTGTTCTTTCCTCACCTTCACCTCTACTCCATCCCCTCCGCCTCTGTTCACTCTATCGCTCACTTCTTCTCTCTACTTCAGTGTGACCAGTAGTTTAAGTAGAGGGATGATAGGTTTGTGACGGGCTTGTGGCAATAGCAATTGATGGAGACAGAGGGCATGCGTGCTTTATCTCCTCCGCTCTTGGGACCTGCTCTCACTTTTTTAGCCCTTCCCATTGTGATCATAGTAGATCCGGACTGCAGCGGAAATTAGTTAGCTAGCTCCATTGGATTAGCGTACAGCAGGGCTATTCAATTACAAATTCAATTGGGCCAGATTTTAAAACCAGGAAATGTAGATGGGCCAGACATTTTCAGCAGCCTATTTAAAACCTTTTTTAGCTTTTGGTAATGACAAATTTTAAACAAACGCAAATGAATGTAGTAAAAAATAACAATGTTTATTGTTTCACTTTTGAAATAAAAAAATATTTTTGCTTGGTGATCGGAGGAAAACATCTTCCTGCTTACGTATTTTAGTGCACGCTCACAGTGCTGTAACTATTTAGGCTACATAATAAAATTGCTATTAAAATAGCCTATTTAATTCAAGCTCGCTGGGCCACTCTGAGGTTGCTTCTGGGCCGGATGTGGCCCGCGAGCCGCCTGTTGAATAGGCCTGCCGTACAGCAACAATAGCATAGAGTGTGAGCACAAACTTTTCTATAGGAGTAGGTTAACTTACTATACAGCTAGCCAGTACTGGACTGGGTGCTCTGCACCAGGATCTGTACGCAGCCCTGTTCCGCTCTGTCTGGAGAGCGGCCCACTCACCACTATCATCAAAATAGGGCAAAAACTGATGTATCCACACTCACCTAATGTATACAAAATGTTGACAAAATAGTCTTCTCTTTGCACATAATTGATGTTGTGGGGTGACAGGGCGACAAATGATAGATTGTACCCAGCAGTAATGAACAGGACATTTGCTACAGTCCCTGCTCTTAGTGGAGGGAGGGGCTACATTAATTGTGTATGGGAAGTGCTGTGATCATCAGACCTCTTTGGGTTAGACAAGCATGTAGCGCAGATCAGCATCAGCTGTACCAATTTGTTGCCAAATGCTTTGGCAGTCAACAAATTAACATGGTTACCCATGGTCAGAAATAAAGATGCCAGGGAGGTCTGAAAAGTCAGTGACGAGAATATTGTAGGCTCCCATGTTTTCCCATGTAGTGTGTCCCTGCGGATAGCCTTTAGCCACAAGGATCTCCTGCATTGCTCAGAGGGGAATAAAAAAACAACTAACCTTTCATTCTCCCATTGGAGCAACCAGGAACACAACGAAAATCCCCTCTACATGTTCATCCTTTGGAGAAATGTTATAATCCATGACTACAGAAAGTAGTAAACTATTGGTGCCAACTAGCTACCTAGTTTCTGATGTAGACCGGATCTATTGTGAACCTAGAAGTAAGCGATATACACAACTTCCCAGTATTTGGAATGCCAAAGGGTGCTAATAATAATCTATCATACCCATGGTAGACCTGGGAGGGGTTCAGAGAGGCGTACATAAACACAAGGGAGTGAAGACACAGCACAGCACAGCCAGACATAGGTATACATTAGCTTTCACATAATTCATGCTCATGAATACACAAACATCAAAGCATTCCACTGTTTGTAGACAGACATGGATGCACAAAAATGGGCACATACACAGTGGGACATAGAAAAATAAAACATCACACACACACACACACACACACAGCAAGACCAGAGGTAGTACAAACAAGAGAGCGATGAGCCATTGTGTGGCGTCATCAAGCTGTCATCAACATTTATTATTATTAAAGTGTAAATTAAACGTTTGTATCAAAGCATTTCTGAGAAGCTTTTATCTCTACAAGTGTGTATGTGTGCATGCTATTGTATATGTCATGTATGAGCGTTGTGTGTGTGTGTGTGTGTGTGTGTGTGTGTGTGCGCGCGCATGTGTGCGTGTGTGAGAGGCTGTGTGTGACTGTGTGTGTGTGTTTGCACGGCAGGTCAGGTTTAGTTCATTTCCACCTCATCTACCTCAAGTTCATCATTCCCTGCTGAGCCAATCAGAGTCCTCCGAGTCAACCTGCGTCTCCAGCAGTGCCCTGAGAACCGAGCTCAGTGAAGAACGGAAGCCCAATCTAACTCATCTACACAAACACACACCTGCATGTGCTCACACACACACACACACACACACACACAGTTCAGACACGCTTGATTCTCCTTGGCCAGGCTCTTTTCTCATCATGGCAGAACCCTGGGGGATGTGAGAAGAGGGGGATAGGGATGGTTGGGTAATGATAAAAGAGGTAGTTAAGGCATCATTTGGAGCTTTACCCATTTACTGGCACTGGTGCTGTCATCAAACACCGCTCCCATGAAGAGCCCGCCAATCTTGGCCACCGCACACAGAGTACAGGTCAATGGCAACGTCTCTGGCAGTCCACATCAAAGATGGCCAGCTTTTCAGAGTGGGCGGACATGCTGGTGGAGCTGGCACCGAGGGCTTTGAGACTCATCCGCCACCCGCTGGCACATTAAATGCCAAATTAGAAATCGTCAGAAGCCTACAATTGTGACATTCGGTTCAATAACGAGGAAAACATTAACCTGATTATAGGCTGCAATTAAAGGCCTTACGCATTCCTCGTCAGGGTGAAAGTGAAGAATTTTAGCCTTAAATGATTATTCCTGTCTTTTCCCATGTGACACTGAAAACATTCTTTGCCCTGAGGGTAGTCTAAGAGTCAGGTGAAACTGCATTGCATAGTTTGGTTTTCTGGTAATTATCATGCAAACAGCATTCATCTTTAGCCTCTGACAAGGCAAAGAATAACAACAATAACTGGAATTATAATTTAAAGTGAACCTAGAGAATCATTTTGTAAACCACTGGCTATGGTCAAACCCAGAGAAATACAATTGACGTGGTCACATTAGTGACCCTTGAGATTCTGACCATTTCCTCGTAGGAGACAGGCACATTTCATTTGTGCTGTTCTATTGGAAAGCCGTCAGATATGCTTGATTCTATTGGAAGATGCACCTTGATAATATTGATCACCCGCCCTGCCTTGGGCAACATTCTCTCCACTAACCGTGAGATAAAATCTGGCGCGAACAGCTCAAAGCCAAGTGTGTTCAAGCCAAGTCTTGTTTGTCTTGTGAGGAACAAGAAGCAGTAGACTCGACAACAACAACCTTCAAGGATCTCAAAGGAAAATTAAACCTCCTAAGTAAACAGGCTTTATAGATTTTTAGATTTCAAAATTGATGACATCGGTACAAAGTTCAGCAAAGGCGAATTTCCGATATCCACTGAAGACTTCTGAAGTCTCGTCGGAAAGATGTGGTTATAGGGGAGAAGAGGAGGTGTATTCATTATGCATGGGGTGGGGTTATGTGCAGGACGTTTATGCAAATGTTATTCATAATTAGCAACTGTTGGTTAAAAAGACAACGTTCAGTTCAAAGTCAGCTAGATCACTTATAGTCCCAGCAGTGAGAGGAATTTGAGGTGACTGGCTTTGACCATTGCCATGGGTTTATACACATATTCTTTAGGATGACTTTATGTAAAATTCCTGTTATTGCAGCATTTATGCATATGATCCAACCAGGCTGCAGGAGGGAGACAACAGTCCATCATATTTGTGAATAATGTGAATGATGAAATACACCGAATGTAATAAGGGATAATGGCTTTTACCTGGAATCACCTCATCAGTGTACTTGAAAAGAATGTCCCTAATATTTTGTACATTCAGTGTATATAGATATTGAAATCTAATGAAAAGGCTCTATATGTGAGAGCAGAACATCAGCCCATGTGCAACCCAGCTTGTGGAATGAGTTTGGAGGGGGAAAGTGAGGCACTTGAGGAGTGAAGAAGAGCTGATTAATGATATGGAACAAGTGTGATGGATTACATGATGGAGGTCATCTTTATTCCCTCCCACTGCCCCCCTCCTCCGCTTTATCATCTCCACTCGTCGCACTCCAAATCAAATGTACTTCACCACGTGCAGCAGGAGAATCGGGCCAGAGATGAACAGCTGTGTCTGTTCCACTTAGCCGAAATCAGTGTTTCTGCCATTCTGCCCTGTAAGCCAATGATAAGCTAGAAACCTTTGTTTGAAAAATCTCTGAGGAGTCGCATTCAAAAATGAGATATCCACCATTTGAACAAAAGTGATTTGAAGAAACTACCGGTACTTTTACAGATTGCTGGCGTTAAAGTAAAGCACATCATTACCTGGCAAAGTAATCATTGAGTCATTGGTATTGATCAAGAACCCTATTAAACCCCAGCCGAAATAGTAATTTGATTCTATGGGGCAGTAAAAATCGTACTTATTTATTGCAGCTTTAAAACTGGGGAGTCATGTATTGCGTAGGTACCTTGAGGGAAGATGCAGAAGAGAATAAAGTTGCAGGACGTCAGAATTGGGGCAACAACACACAGAACAGTGACATTCCTCCATGAATTGGCAGTCTCATGTGGGCCAACATTGTGCTCTGATTGAGCATGACGGCATGTCTTCTCCTGCACCTTTCTTCTGTTTGGTTACATTGTGCTTTATGGCAGCTGTAGTCAAAGTCAAAGGGCACAGACTCCTGACTTGCATCATAGCAGGAGTTTTATTACTTATAAAACCCAGTATTCCTGGAAATAACTTCAGCAGGTTCGATTTGATTTATTTGAACATATGAAAAATGACAAAACAAGGAACAGAGAAAAGTAATAAAGGATTATGGAGGTGAGAGAGAAAAAAAAAGCAAGGGGCTTCAAAAGAAATGGACCAAAAAAAGCCAGATGACAAAAACACGACTTAACTGGATAGCAGAATTGAACTACTAACAAACTCAACCAAGAGGGAAATGGTGTGGACACTTAAATGCACAATACAATTATTTGTGGAATTATTAAAAAAAAAATCCTAAAAAATATCTATTTTACATTATCAGTGGAGCATTTTTTTTATTGCATTTTTATATTTTTCACTCATTATCCAAGAGCGACTTACAATGAGAGAGGAGGCAGGGGTCCAGTGTCTTGCTAAATAAACACTTCAATGGGACACATGGCAGTTGATAGACCTGGGGATTGAACCTGTGGACTTGTGTGACATCATCCTGCTACTGCATTGCTTTGTTGTTATAAGTTGAAACAAAGATCACTGTAATAAAAGTTCAGGTGACGGTGTGTCAAATAAGCTTGTTACAAAAAGAACAGGTAATGACAGTTAAGTGTTTTTCAGTTGCGGTATCATATGGCCAAAATACATATTTAGTCAGTCAGTTCCAACATAAACTATATCATTTCTTGCTGAGCACATTGTTTCAAACGGTACTTATCTGGGAACGAGCTGCCAGTTCTAAAAGTCATTGCCTGAAATGAACAATGGGAAAAGGAAGACGCTGCATTTACACTGATGGATTACAGCTGCAGATTGACAAGATTGTCTGTCAGCAGGATATTTGATGGAGTTCCAAATTCAGTGGATTCCAATGAGACTTTGAATCACACACACACACACACACACACACACACACACAACAAAACGCTGCACTGCACGGAACGACACTAGGTGGGTCAGAAGTAGAAACTAAATTATAGAGATTTTTTTTTTTACTCACTAACCCTGGCATTTTCCTTCAGGTTGATTTTCCGTTTTGCCTGTTCCTCTTTTGAAGTTACACTTCTCAATGAGTGAAAAGTTTTCTTCCGGGCTTAAAAGCCATGCATAGAGAGCAACTCGCCCCTATTGAATTACAGAGGCTCTTAAGACTGTTAGTCTGCCGTTTCAAGTCGGCGATGGATGCTCCTGCGTTGCTCATAACCTATGCCAGGCTATGACAGGTAATCACTATTATGCGTGCGTTTCCATTTGGGTTACACACAGCATAAAAGCCCATAGCCCTGATTTGTGTGTGCTATAAAATCTCAGGGAGTGAAATGCGAGAAACGGTGTAGTGGGAATGGTGGAGAGATGGAGAGATAGAGGTGTTAGCGGAGGTGTGATAATGAAAGGATGGAGGCAGGGAAATATGGAGGTGGAGGGCAGGGGGCTGGAAACCTATTCTCGTATGGAGATGTGGAGATTGGACAGGAGTGTGAGAGATTGGAAGAATGACAACTGTGTGGGCCAATCAATAAGGGCCTGTCAGGCAGATGGCAAATTGGAGAGTGGCGTGACACTGAGACAAATTGACACAATCAGATCTACGAAGACGAACAGCCGTGTGTGTGTGTGTGTGTGTGAGACTCGCAGAAGACAAATAACCAAATCACCACATGCAAGGAGAAAGAGAGGGGGAGGGAGAGAAACAGAGGAAGACAATGTGAGAAATGGGGATGGAAAGAGAGAGAAAGAAAGACAGGAGAGGAAATGAGAGGGGGGGGGTGGAAGGAGTGTGGTGTGTGTGTGTGTGTGTGTGTGTGTGTGTGTGTGTGTGTGTCCTTCTGTCACTCACTTTCTTTCCATCTCTGTCTCACACATCCCTCTTTGCAATTGCACATTAATTTTTCAGTGTCAATCTGGCTTGTGCCCTTAGCCCTACTCTCTCCTCTACTCTCTCCCCTACTCTCTCCTCTACTCTCTCCTCTACTCTCTCCCCTACTCTCTCCTCTACTCTCTCCTCTACTCTCTACTCATTTCATCGCTACTTTTCTCAGTTCCCTTTTTGCTTTTGCTTTTTTTCAGTATTTCTTCCCCCTGGATTTGTTTTGCTTTTTTTTGGTTTTCTTCGAATGATTCAGATTCAGCTGTATTGTTGCCAAGCGCATACGCACATACAAGGAATTTCACTTGGTAAGTTGAATGCGTGCCTTTGGTCAACATGTGCGTGCAGGCGTGTGTGTGCTTGGGCGTTTGGGCGAATGTTTGTACCCATTCAGCTTTAGTTTATTCAGTCAGTGCCATTTGTCTCTTTTGTTTGTTTGCGAGCGAGGGATAGATAAATATAATTAGATAAATGAAATGGCGCCTTCCCTTTTTATCTCCTTTTGCTGCTACTCTGTTGGGCATAATCCATCTCTGGCTCCCCCTCTCCTTCTCCCTCGCCCCTTGTGCCCTTCCCTGTCTTCTCCCCCTTGTTTCTCTCTCTCTCTCTCTCTCTCTCTCTCTCTCGCCATCTCTAGTTCTCTCCCTCCTCCTCCTCCCCAACGTATTTTCATTTGGTGCTGTGAAAGTTGCTGTTTGAATAGGCATATTTGTCCTGCTTAATAGCATACCTCCTCGCTCAGTATGTGATTTAGCTCCTTGGCCTTATCTCGCGCAAACACAACCACTCCTCTCTCTATCTCGGGGCTTCTCGCTCTCTCTCTTTCTCTCCCTCCTTTTTTTTCTGCGTGGCTCTCTCTTTCCGCCCACACCTCTGGCCGTTGTGACGCCCCGCGGTTTATCGAAATTGCGTAAAAAGGCAACAACCACACGTTTTGTGTATGACTAGGTATGATAACTGTAGTGTTTTGCTATTACGCCAGTGTGGGCCGCTCTTTATCTGAAGGACCGCAGGTAGGGACGTGCTAAGATTCATGAATCTTCTCATTAGCGGCATGAAGAAAACTACAGCTCCAGTATTTGATTTCCACTTTGTCACAGCACTGTGACACAGTCCTCGTTCTTCAAACATTTTAATCCAAAGGAAGTTGAACCCATGCAGTTAACAGCATGTTGCATGTTTACTCGCTGGTTGAGTCAACATGTGGTTTGAGGATTTGGAATATGGTTGATCGCAACACTAGTTAGCACAGCTTGAGAAAGACTGAAGTCATCTTTTCCTCGTGTTTTTCCCGTTCCTTACTACCTTACAGTAAAGCCTGACTAATCTGACCTCCTTTTCCAGTAACATCATTTATTTGATAATTTGACAATATCATTATGTAGTCTTTCAACCGGACCTTCAGGGAAAATCTAGGTGGGAAAATTGAATGAGGCACTTAACCCCCACCTGCTCCAGTGGTGCGGCTCAGTGGCCAGTAGTAGAAGACTGTGGTTGTACTGGGAAGCTCCCTGGTGTGAATGTGTGTAACTGTAAATGTGAATGAATGTAAAGCAGAACACTGCTGAAAATGAGCATCCATGCTCAGTTAATCTTCCCCTGGATCAATAAAGGTAAAAATGTATAGCCTTGAAACGCAAGTAAAATACGAATACTAGATATTACGATTAGGGATGGTAAACCCACCTCAACCCTGTTTACCCTCCTTTTTAGGATGCCATTCATCTTAATGACAAATGTATAGCATAAATTATAGTAAGTAGTAAGTAAGTAGGATTTTGTAAGAAAAAAGCATAAATTAAAGCTTCTCTGAAAAAAATAATTTCTTTGTTCATATTGCTGAATGTTTGCCTTATTTTATCTTTTTATTTACCACATTACTGATTATGATATTGGACTGTATGAATTGTTCTCCCCATCCCAGATGTCAGTGGTTTTGCAGCAGGAAACTCCCTCTATGTCACAAACAACATAAAAAGAAACATGGAGCCATTCCCATGGGCGAGACGCTTCCAAAACCCCAATTACATTGTCCTTCCAAAGCATCAGTCAGCCATTGCGTGTGTCCGCACCAAACAGGGGAACAAGCCTGACTGTTGTTCTGTAGATTGAAAGGACATACTGCCATTTTTCTCTCAGGCGTCTCATGAGCTGGAGAGCGTGGACATTCATTTGGATCTTCTTTTTCTTTGTTGGTGATGTTGTTTGTTGTTCCCGCATTTTCCAGCCACATCCACAGTGACCTTTGGCATTCCTCCAATTCACTGCCTCTGTTTGTGACGTTTATTGGACCGACATTTGAGGCACAGCTGGCAAAGAATTGAATGAGACCTGGGGATTTAGAGTTGGAATACACACAGGCATGCACAGACTTTGATATACGGACACAGAAAACACACAAATACACATGCTCGGTCACAAAGGAACAAGCACGCGCATGCACACAATTACAGATACACAGGCACTCCCTTACAAACACACACACACACACACACACAAATAAACACTCACAGATAAAATGTTGGGCCATATCCTTTGTGGAGGTCTTATGTAAGGAGGTTTATGTAATGAATGTCTGAGAAGAGGATGAGGAGCACTGGGAATTGTAGCAGCATTGTAGCACTCGAAGGCAGTGAGAGGTGGGTCATGACCCCCCTTAGGCGTATTGATATGAGTTTAGTTGTGTGGGTGTGGTGCGCACACATCTAATTATGTGTGTGTGCGTTTATGCATATGTGAGTGAGTGTGTGTGTGTGAAAGATGAAGAATATCTTCCAAAGTGAAGCCATTTTGTCTGTCCGTACTTTGAAAAGGGGTTCAGGGGCTACGGGTGAAGTTTTCATTTCATTTCCGTTTTGTTTTCTTTTGGTCTGAAACATGGTGGAAAAGTTTACTTGTGTTTGGATCATTTACGTTCACGTAGATCATTTATGGGACAGAGTTTTGGTAACCTGTCATCCCACCAGGTTAAAGGTTTTGATGGTGGGGGTAGAGTCAAAACAAATTTGATTCCAGTACTTGTAACTTGAGCTAAGCATGATGGACTTGTAATTTACCTTCTCTGGTGCTCATACTCCACCCTCAGACACTATTACACTGTTAGATATCATCAATTTGTGATGTTCAGTTCCAGGAGTTATTTTGTGATGAAGTGTTGTAATTTACTTTCCCTCAACCTGCCTCGTCTTCTACTTCAGTTAGTGATTTCCTACATTTCCCAAAACGGCTCTCAAGTTGAAAGCCGTTCTTGCTGCATTGCATTATGGTCTATTGAGGCTACTGTGGGGAAATTGGTATCTCTGCCTCTTCTATGATGGATTTCTATGAGTCTAGAGAGAAGCTCTTGCTCTTTGATTCTGATTGATATCTGATTGATATCAGATATCAACATCTGTCTCCTTATACCCGTTATACCTGTGGGGTCGTTTGCTGATGTCGGGATTACGTTCACTCCTTACCAACCACATCTCAGTTCACTTGGAAGAGGATCGAAACCCGGTGCAAACATGCTTGGTGTGAACGCGCCCTAAGGGTTAGGCTAAGGTTACGGTGAGGGCTTGGTTAAAGCATTCAGTGGCCAGGATTTAGCACTTGGGGAAATAAATGGGAAGTCAAAAGAATGTATTGCAATATGTTATTAGGCTAATGATTAGTTATTGTGTGTTTGGGTGTGCATGCGTACAGTAAGTGTTGGTCTGAGAGTGTGTGCAGGTCTGTACATGTTCCACTGTGGCATGTCCTTACTGTTGACAGCAATTTCATATTCAAATCCAGCATTCTCCCGTTCCCAGCAGCCCCAGTTTGCACTCTGTGTCACTGTGCTGCAGGTGCACAGTGTGTGGGTGTGTATGTTTGGCACAGGCCTGTTTCACTGTATGCCAGCCTGCCACTGTGATTTTTCTCAGGGACATGGATAGGTCATGTTTGTACTTGTTAGTTTCGGGAAGCCGGCCGTGAGTGTGTGCCAAGGTGTGACATGGTAATTTAGCATGTGGGCCTCTCTGTCTGTCAATGTGTGTCTGTCAGTGCGTCTGTCTCTCTCTCTGTGTGTGTGTGTGTGTGTGTGTGTGTGTGTGTGTGTGTGTGTGTGTGTGTGTGTGTGTGTGTGTAGGAGGTGGGTGTCTGTGGCTGTGAGTGCGTGTGTGTTAGTCATTGTGTGTTGGTGCTGTGCGTGTAAAAGAAATCTGAACCAGCAAAGATGACAGATGAACACAATTTCAGAATTGACCTCAAGGGGGGGAAAACCCCCAAAAAACACTGGAATGCGAGTCTAAAACACAATGACAGTATGGTGCTGTTACAGCTACTGCACAAGCTCACCTCATACATACTCCTGCATCTTTCCTGCATTTTGTGGAACTGCTGAAGTCAGTTCTTTCTCGGATGATGAAGAGTACAGCCAAATCTTTCAAATGTGTGGTTTTCAGTGCCTTCTGGAAGCTGAACAGAGAACATAATTTCATCTTCCAAACAATTCCTCTTAGGAGGATGCAACAGTGCAGCAGTAACGCACCTTGGCCCTCCGATTTCTAGCATTGGGAGAGAGTTGTTCGCTTTAATGTATCACTGTTTAACTCTATGGTAATAATGTATGTGAATTATATTTTAGGGTGGATTTTCACTTGAGGTCCTCCTTTTGGACCCAAACTGTCCATGCCACAGTGTATTTACTCCACGTTCTCCTCTCTTCCCAAACTGGCAACTTGTCTGCAGTGCTGACTTCAAATCAGGAGGCCAACAGTTTTATTCACCTGGACCTTTTATCCATTGACATACGTTTGATATATTTTCAGCAGATTGCTGCTGGCTGCTCTCCATTGGGCCTGGATAGAAAACTTGATCTT
>OMLI01090516.1:0-15361 GCA_900302605.1 Rondeletia loricata | reverse complement strand
AAAGTGAAACCTAGCTCATCATTCTAAACCACGGAGAAAGAGGGATTGAATGGGCTGACCTTGAAACAAGCTATTAAACACATTTGGAGAGGATTTGAATTGCTATTTTTATTCTCAAATCTACACTTTGCTGGAGTAGCTTTAATAAACTCAGCAGAGTCTGCAACACAAACACAGGTCGGTTGGCCGCCATTGTTGTTCTTCTATTTGCGCATGTCTGTCCTATATTCTTCTATATGCATGCCCCACGTGGGGCCGTGTCGTCACTGTTTTCACAAGACTTGCGGTTTGCCACTTCACACGACGACAGCAAGGGCGGCGTTTTAAAAGAATTCCACTCTGGGACCCGTTTTTAAAAAGCTTGCGTTTCAGACGCCAAAAACGCCGTTGTCGTGCGAACGTAAGGCCAATCCGCAAAAAACGTTCCCGTTTCATCTATGAACCGTTGTCGTCTAAACAGGGCCTTAGAAACCTTTTTAAAACCCACCGGATAAACTCAAAAAGTTGACATTTTGGAGATACAAGGTTTTCACCCGACAGCAATATGTTGTCTGGAGCAGTCTAAAATCTTACAGAAGGTGAACGCACACACACACACATTTGTGTATGTACAGTATGTATTACTCTACTTGCAAAGACCTTAATTGACTACATTCATTGCCTAACCCTAATTTAAATCTAATCCTAAATCCTGATCCTGAGCTAACCCTTATCCTAATTTAAACCTAATCCATATCTTAACCCTAAACCCAAGTCCTAATCCTAAAATTCCCTTACGAAAAAACTATGGCTACATCATGGTTAGGAGCATATTAACCATGGTTTCAGGTTAAATACCATGGTGAACAGCATAATAACCACAGTTACCATAGAATACCACAGTAAAACCACAGTCATCATGGAAAAACCATAGAGTCTCCTCCTCTTTCTATCCTTGTGATGACATTTGGTCCTCATAATGATAGAAATACAAGAACACACACACAGGCTCTGCAGGACCACCAGGGCGGCTCACCTCTACTTCAATGAAAGAATGGCTTCGGAAAGGGAAACACTGTTTGTTTAAGTTGACCAGCATCCTCCCTACTATGAATTGAACTGTTGAAGTTTTCTACTACAAACCCTTTATCCCCTCTAACTGGCATGGAAACAAGGACATCAAAGTGTGAAGCGGAACAGCATCCAGTTCTTGTTCTTGTTGCTGTAGCAGTCAGCATGCTACTTACTGTATGCATGTGGAGTCAAATGTCAAGCCTGACCCCTACTGGCAGCTGTGATGTGGTTCAAAGTCAACTCGACTCAGACAAAGCTCAAGTCACCACATAGAATATGTGTCTTTTTTAATTAATATATTTTTTAAGAGGGCAATGACCTGTGCAGAGGGATTTTTATTAATTTCAGTATAGATTATGGTAATTTCAGCAGAAACACATTCTCATTAAAAGGTTGAACTAGTCAGGAATAAATGGCTGGCAGTGTAGAAAAGCAAATAGTTGGGTGGGATGAAAAAGTATTCAGAGAGAGGCATAAATAAATAAGGAAGGAAGAGTATGAGCAAGCCAGTGTCAGCTTTGTGCAAGAGCAGCGTGGATGTGGTCATACAAATACGACACACACACAAAGACATTGGTCTTACTATACGTTCATTCCCTAACAACTAACCCTTACTCTAAACTGAGCCTAATCCTAATTCCAATCTTAACCCTAAAACAAGTCCAAATCCTAAACCAACATTAACCTTACCCTAACCTAAACCTGGGTATAGGAAAGTCTTTTCAATACCTTTTTAATGCTGCCTGCAATTTAATTAAAGAAACAAAGCTCTCAAAACCAGCCTGTTTCTGACTGAACATGGTTAAAGAAAGTTGTGAAAATATAAATGAGCAGTATAAGAAAAAGGAAAACAGGAAATTAATTGTTAAGGGACACAAAGTCCAACTGTGTTTAGTAAAGCAGATATATGCTGCATATTGCTGCTGTCCTGCAAAAACCTTGTAACTCCAATCTTTGTGAATTTCATGTTTCAATTTCAGTTTGAAGGATTACATGCTCCTCTATGGGTTGAGAAAATTCTACCACCATTGGTCTTATGAAACCCTATAAAAACCCATTGAATGAACTCGAAAAATGCATAGTGGTCAAGCTGAAAACAAGGCTGTTCATAGTTCCTGAAAAGTTGAAATTTGGAAGATACAACGTTTGCACTGGACAACAACGTTGTGCTACTAAGATTGACATATTGTACTACATAAGAGTGGACATGCAGCGCAAAGAAACCTGTCATTGCATGGTGAAAAAATAAGACCTCTAATAACTGGATTTAAGACATTTTAATACTTTTTAAGGCCTTAAATTTAGATAAATTAAGACATTTCAGACTTTTTAAGGAAATGCAGATACCCTATAATCCTAATTTTAATCCTAAACTAACCCCTTGTAGAAGTGAAGACCGGCCAAAATGACCTCACTCCAAAGGTCTAAAACTGAAACTGGTTCTCGCAAGGATAGAAGTACAAGAACACACACACACACACACACACACACACTCTCTGTGGAGACGAGCTTTGGCCTGCGCTGGGATGATTAAAAAGTTCATTACCGTCTTCATCTACATCTGTGACTGCAGGAAGACAGAAGAATATCAGAGGAATAGCACTGTGAATACAATTTGCGAGCAGCCACCTATCTGTCTTCATTAAGAGATAGACGGCAAAACAATGTTCGCCGTACATTCAACACTCCAGCCCTCCCCAAATTAAAACTTCTCAAGAGTCCTCGGTTGTTCTAGCCTCCTTTGTACAAGGCAAGAGTGACATTTTTCTCTACATGCCTAATGAATGGCGAGGCAAGCGCTGGTTCTCAGTATCTTTGAACTGCTTATTTAATCAAGGGGCTTGCAGAACAAGAGTAAATGGATTTTACGATGCTTCTGTGCTTCTTTTGGCCATTTCCTTATTATGGGAAAAAAGCACACACGGTAATTTAATGAAAGGGTGTGTTATGTTGTCACCCTCCATTTTCTCATAATAAGCAAATTGAGTAGAGTGATATCAAAGTCCCTGAGTAATACTGATGGGGAGGCCGGTGTTCTATCACTCAACATAGTGTATGCTGAAGTGTTAGCATGGAGCATACTATCGCTCAACATTGTGTATGCTAAAGTGTTAGCATGGAGCACCAGAGCCAACAATCTACTGGGGACACATGGATAATTTTGGTTTCTATATTTTCATCACTTAACAGCTAAGTGGATCAACAAGACAATCTCCCAGAAACTTGATGTATTTCCTTAACAAGGTTCCATTTATTTGCAGTCAGTCGTTTGGGAGGTTTCTACCTTTAGTGGCCCCGGCAGCCCCAAGGTGGTAAATGGCCCCCAGGACGAGCCAGAGGGCCCTTTGCTCTTCACCAGAGATGCCAAGCACCTTCATGGCCGCCTGCAGCTTGGTGAACTGCTGGGAGGCTCGCTGTTTGTCCTCAGGCTGGATAGGACAAGATAAGATGAAACTTTAATGATCCCTGTGGGGGGGATTGGGACATTGCAGCAGCAAACAGTAGTAGGATACAGCAAATAAACATAGAATATGAATAAGAATATAGCAAATGGAGGGTATTATACATAACGCAACAGACAATTCCAGCGTATCAAGAACATATTATATGGAAATGTATGGATGAAAAGTATGAAAAAAACAGCATTATGAGGATGTGCAAAATAACAGCAGTAGAACTTACTGAGACAAAGAAAAATGAATGAAAATATGTATAATATGAAAATCAACCAAAAAATTTAATATCTGCTGTATGAATCATACCATCTAGTGCAATTACCTTAGACTGAGGTAGGATCCCAAAAGCGCTGTTCTCCGCAAAGTGGTTAAAGTGCAGCTCCGTTCTGGGGGTGGAGGGATTGGAGAGTGAGAATTAATGGGTAAAATGACATTAAATGACAGGCCACTCCACCACAAGGTCGATAAATGAGACAAAGTGATGAAGGAGCAGTCGGCCACCCATGCCAGCTCATTGAAAACCTGCCTGGCAGCCGTTACAGGACAAAATGTACAGGACATCGCCAAAGCTGCCCATTATCTTTGTGCAAAGAGATCAGGCATCAAGCTGTGAAACATGGAAGTTGGAACTTAGAATACTATTGTATTACAACATTAGAGTGTATTTTTTAATGTTAAAAAATACACATCAGGTGGGCGGGGCGCCCACTAATGGTAAGGGACACTGGTTTATGGGAGACGGATGTCGCCATCTGATAGCCAGCAGTTCCTTGTGCTTGGAAAGCCTAGCATAACAAAATTAACTGAGGGCAAACCGCAGTCTGGACTGATGCTCATATTCAGCCATTTCTTCATGGAACATAGAATACTATTGTATTACAACCCAAAAATGGGGTGGGGGAGGATGGCAGGATGGCAGTTTACCAAAACTCTGTCCAATAAACAAGCTACTTGTGAGTCCATGTGTGACTTGGCTTGTAATTGGGCAGTGTGAACCTTAACAAACAAAAACCAATGCAAAAAAAATTCAACAAAGTCAACTTTTCCACTATGGTTGAAACCAAAGAAAACCAACTGTAGGTCTGATTGCACCCTTACAGTTGTTCTATAATGACCAGGTTTTCAGGCACTGTATGATGAATACAAATATAGGATGTATTGAAAATGCCTAATTTACCGCTATAAGTAAAATGTTACTTTGGTCGAACATCCCTTACGTTTAAACGCGCACATCCCCATATGAGTTCAGCAGACAGTGCATTTTTTCTCAGCTCTCAATACTAGTAATTACTAACAAGCAAAAACTATGACTTGAAAGGTATGACCCTGGAAAATAACTTTGAGCGGTGGTCACAACGGGTAACATGAGCAGCCAATATTGGTGGTTGACAATTCATTAACTTCTATTCACGGTTGTGCGCTCTGAAGTGAATATGATTATGTACCAAAATGAAAAGGTTGGAGGCCACTTCAATGCAAAGGGTTAAAATTTAGCAATTGCTTTCTAGGTGCAAAACAATAAGGTGCTTAAAGAGCAAAATAGAACACAGTGATGGCTTCTACAGCACACTGCCTGAGGAAGAGCACTGACCTCTAATTTACGAATTTCATTTGAACATTTCTTGACATTTTATTGCTTTTTAATGCCTTAAGATGCCTTTTTTGAAGGACCTGTGGATACCCTAATCATAGCATTTCATACCAGTGTGTCCTGTAGAATTTATTTTTTATAAATGGGGGATAATTTTGGTTGAGAGACCCAGGTTTGTTGCTGGCACATTGCAGGACCAGTTCCAGTAGGTGTTGCCTTTTTACAGTATATTGATATTTACATCATGATATATGGATACAATGCTGTAATTGCAATTGTAATTATTTTCTTATTGATGTGCTGAGAAATAACGGGTATCTGCTGGTTTCAGAAAGCCAAATTTAAGACTTTTAAGACCTTTTTTATGCTACCTGAATTGAATTTAAGACCAATTTAAAAACCACAATAAATAAATAGAACAAGCCTATTTGTGATTGCACATAGATAATGAAAGTTATAAATGGGGAGAATAAGAAAAAGGGCACAAGGAAATTAATTGTTAAGGGACATGAAGTCCAACTGTGTTTAGTAAAGCAGATGTGATGAAAACATGTTTGGCATATTATATTAACCCTGAATGTAAATAATCTGTCAATACCACTATCTAATGTTAAATTTGCATAATAATGAAACTTAATTAAAAAGGAACCTGCATAACATGGTGAAAAAATAAGACCTCTAATTACTGTATTTAACATATTTTTATACTTAGGCCTAGGCCTAGAGGAGTCACCTGAGGGTGCTGTCGGCTCCGGCCATCATGTAGTAGAAGACGTTAAAGGTGGACTCAGCCTCGGGACGTCTGGTCACCCTCAGCTTCTCCAGCAGCATCGTCTGAGAAGAATGAAGAACCATGGGTCGGACTGCTCTGCTGTGGACTTACTCAATATGTGGAGGTGTGTGTACAAGTGCGTGTCTTCTAGGGCTCGACCGATATGTGTTTTTGAAGGCCGATACCAATATCTTTGTACTCAAGTTACCAATAGCCGATATGCAAATTTGTCAAAAAATTCCAAGTATTCAGTGTTTCCCCCATAATTGTATACCTGTCAAGGTGGAAAAGCCTCTGAAACAGCATTTAGATCACACTAAAACTCTCCATTGAAACTCAGGACAATAAGAATAAGAATACTTTGTAATTTGATCAAAACTTCTCATTAGAATAAATTCAGGTTCAGGGCTTCTCATAGTCAACCAATCAATTCTACAAAAAAAATGTTATCAATCAAACTGCATCATATTCATCATATCAAAAGTGGACAACACTGACTGGACCAGATCCCATTTTAATAAAACGATTATATCTGCAAACGGACATATCGATCTAACTATTGTGTCTTAATGCATATATGTGTGTTTGTGTGTATTTATGTCTTTGAGCTGTATGCACATCCGTATGCATGCATCTGTATGTAGTTAGAGTGTGAGTGTGCGTGTGCGTGTGCACGTGCGCGCGCGTGTTACCTGGATAGAGGCAGAGGCCACCTGTCCAGCCTGGTCAAAGTCCAGGGACACAATGTGGGAAAAGCGACTGGCATTGGTGTTCATGGCAGTGGCGCTGTTGCCAAAAGCCTCCAGGATGGTGTAGACCGCCTGCCACTTCTCCACTGGGACAGACAAAACAAACAATTTTACCTTCAAAACTAGCAGTAGGTTTTAAGGATGGTTCACAAAAAATGAATATTCAATTTGTTCATGGAGATCAGTGTCGACTTTTGTAATTTGGCTGTTAATTATTGTTATTTTTTAAATACTGGGATACGTCATTAAAATAATTTTACCAGTAGAGCTCAAATGGCTGAGCAAGAGCTAAGATCTGACCATCCACCTCTCTCTGGCATTTTTTACTCATCCTCTGCTAGCTGCCTTTGATGTTTCTCAATAAAATACTTGTTGTCAACATGCAACTGACTACAAACAACATACAGTATTTGAATGCAATGCACAGCAAAGAGACTGCTCTGGTGAGGATCGTAAATTATATCACAGTCAGCCTTGATGCTAATAAGCTCTCTCATGGTTTTAAATTGGTTCAGGTCCAACCTAATAAATAGTGAGTTCTTTGTTTGGGTGAGCACTCCTCACAGAGAGTTGGCATTACATTTGGTGTGCCCCAAGGCTCAATTTTAGGACCAATTCTTTTTATCCTGTATATGCTCCCACTAGGGCCCGTCATTCGCAAACACGGCATCAGTTTCCACTGCTATGCGGATTATATGCAGCTGTATATCTCAGTCCTCAGTGATCTGCGTCCTATGAATGCCCTTAGTAACTGTATTTCAGAGATCAATGAATGGAAGGTGCAACATTTTCTTCAGTTAAACAAAGATAAAATGGAAATTCTGGTAATTGGGCCCATGGAGCCACGAGAGAACATGATTACACAACTAAAGTAACTGACAGAGAACATTAAATGGCCTAAGCTTTAAACACATATCTGAAATATAACTAAAACTGCCTTTTATCGCCTGAAAAATATTACCAAGGTCAGTCAGACCTTTTCTCACCCATGATGATACAGAGAAATCACTAGCACTAGCACGCTTGACTACTGTAAAGAACTTCTCTCCGGACTTCCCAAAAAGACAATAGGACAGCTACAACCTGTACAAAATGCTGCTTCCAGAGTTTTAAACAGAATCAGGAAGAGAGCACATATTACTCCTGTTTTAAAGTCCCTAAACTGGTTACCAGTAAATTTTTAAATAGATTTTAAGATTGTATTGTTTTTTAAATCCTTTCACGGACTCACCCCTGATTATATTAAGGATCTGCTCAGTAAATATGTTCCTGGCAGAACCCTCAGATCCTCTGATTCCTGTCTTTTAGTTCTACCTATATGCAGGATAAAGACTTATGGGGAGGCTGTTTTTAGTTCCTATGGCTCTAGTCTCTGAACAGTCTCCCTCTGGATCTGAGGCCAGCTGAAACAGTAGACCTTTTTAAACGCAAGCTTAAGACGTACCTGTTTAGCCATGCTTTTTCATAGGAACTGTTATTTGATTATAAATGTTTTATCTTATTCCCTGCTTTTACTCTTAATCTCTCTTGCAAATCACTGCTTGCACTATTATAATTTTTTATCTGTATTTTATTATTGTATCTGCATTTTATTTTTTTATGTGAAATGCATTGCATTGCATTTGTTTGCACAAAATGTGCTATATAAATAGAGGTTGATTCATTGATTGACTAGCAGTTCTGTCTTTATCAAAGAATGTAAAGGCCAGTCTGGTTCAGTGGAAGGCATTAGGGCTGGGCAAAAAAATCGATACACCAATTATACATCGCGATTATAATTTTCCCGATTATGAATCGATTCTGCAAATCCTAATATCGATTGTTTTATTTATTTTATTTTTTTATGCTGCGAACATGCAGTTGATGGGGATGTTGCATGTTGGCTGTTAAGCGAAGCTGCTGTTTTGAATGTATGTAGCCCTCTATATTCATTATTTAATGTTATTATCAGAAGGAAGTTCCTTTAAAGTCCTAAACACAATGTGTTAAAAACAAGTATTTCAATTATGAGACTTGTTTTGATTAACACAATGTGTTAAAAACAGCTATTTCTATCAGCCAGGAAGATGGAACTAGCCAAACTAGCATGACAGCATTTGAACTAGAGGGCACTCGTGCATACCTCCGCCACGCCCAACAGTTCCAAGCCATTCATGTCATTCATGGCCCATGACAGACCTTCTGTCAATGTTTCGTGGTGTTACGTGAATCCGTTCGGAAGTTATGCACCTTTTTGTGATTGGCCATGCCCGTTGCCACGCCCCCTTTTGGCCAGTGGGTGTGGGAAGTTAATCAGTTCTTCCTTGGCCCATGGTCAACCTTTCTACAAAGTTTTGTGGTGTTACGTGAATCCGTTCGGAAGTTATGCGCCTTTTTGTGATTGGCCACGCCCGTTGCCACGCCCCCTTTTGGCCAGTGGGTGTGGAAAGTTAATCAGTTCTAAGTTGGCCCATGATCAACCTTTGGACAAATTTTCGTACAAATCCGCCCAGAACTTTTTGAGATATCCTGCCGACAAACGGACAAACAGGCGTGAAAACATAACCCCCGGCCATCTCCGATGGCGGAGGTAACTACAACTAGCCTTCGTAAATTTCAGCACCAAATATTTAAATATATGTTTAGACCATGCACTGAATCGTCAACCATAAGAAAATTGACTTGTGTACATCCCTTGTAGGTTTGATTGGTGAAATGTGTCAGGGTTTGAGTATTTTGATAAGGTAAATCATTTTATTTTTTTTACACGTCTGTCACACATCTGACACTTTCTGTACATCTGTATGGCATTCTGTAAAGCTGTTAATGTGAATACGACACACATTTTGTACATCTTGTTGTTCTAATTTTTTTCATCTGTTACATAGATATTGATATAATTCATATGTTTTGTATATTTTCATATCGTACATATTTTTTTCATTCATTCCTTTTTCTCAGTATGCTCTACTGCTGTTATTTTGCACATCCTGTATGAATGTTGTTATTCATATATTTCATACCTTTCATTCTAATAGTTAAGCTTAACACTTTCTAGTGTTCTAATTGTCAGTAGCATTAAAGGAAAAATCCACCCTCTGATACTCTTACATTGTAATATATCATCAATATGTGATGTTCAATGTATTCCAGAGTATATTTTGTGATGAAGTGTTGTAATTTACTTTTTTGGTGTACCCACTTTCCCTCAACCTGCCCCGTCTACTTCTACTTCAGTTAGTAGTTTCCTACATTTCCCAGAATGCCTTTTGACAACCCCCAGAGAAGGGGCGTGAACTTGTTGCATTCAGCTGTGGATTGTATGTCACCAGGGTTTCCGTTGGCCGGAATATATTGTTGTTTGGCTGGTAAAACGTGCAGTTGTCTGACAAATAAAAACATCCTTGGCCAAAATGTCCAGCAGAAAATATGACAAATAAATAAATCAATAGCCTAATTAAATTATCATAAAATGACCATAAAATGTATCCAAACAGCTTATGCAGCATAATGCAAGTGTTCTGAAGCCAAACGATTGCACTGTGGGTCCAAAAGTCTTATATTTACCTCATTATCTCCTAGATGTTTTTGTTCTACACCACCACACAGTAACTACAGTAGCAAGCCGATGCTGCCTTTAAATGCTATTGGAAATATTGTAATTACAGGTAGAGCGCGCTTGAATGACCCAATAGTGGTAGCCTAAATACAAATGGTAAAGTCGAATTTTACATGATACCCAAGATGCCAAGATGTTATATTCTCACATACTGTATACAACAACTTTTAGCCAATAAACTTATTAAAATATCAATTACAAAACACTAATGCAAATATTCTCCTCTTCATTCTGCTGTTGTAACACAATGTAGCTCTGTAGGCTACCGCTTGGTTTCTAAAACAGTCACCAAAAAAGCTACTTTTGTTTCAGGGTCCATTTTGTTATTTCTGACTAAAAAGTACTTGAATTCACAACAAGTTGTATTTATGACTGTCAAAAGTACAAGCTGACAAAGAGCGCATGAAGGCAGCAAGACTCTTCCACCAGATCACCTACAGCCAGAAGGCCCGCATGAAATAAAGTTTCCTTTCTGTTGACTTGTTAATAAAATGCATTAGTTGGATCACTGCATTTGTTTTGTATTGTTTATTGCTATTCTAGCCTATTTAAAACATGTGTCCGGTAAATGTCCAGAATCCTGAAATCTTACCAGCCATGTTGGCCGTCAAAAATCATGTCTAACGGAAACCCTGTACGTGACCTGAGTGAAGTTAGCTTGATAGTGGATGTTCAGTGGATATTCATTTTTCCACCTTCAATAACTTGTAAAGCAAACAAGTAAAAGCACATTCTTACATTTATTTGTGATTACTGGAGGAAGGACAATTTACAACCACTTTTTTTAAATATTTGAGAAAATAGTTTTCTTATGCAATTTAGTTTATACGGGAAACGAGCTACTGAATTTACAGATAAGAAAAATTGACCCAGGACTGCAAGGTACATTGCCAATGGCTGTTTTTTTTTAACAGTGTTAAAGTGTTTTAGGGTGGATTTTTTCTTCAAGTTTAATACCCCTCATTATCTTCTTTCTTACTTATATCCTACTACTTAAAGTTTCTTCTTATCTAATTAGTGAGTGGTACACAACTAGAGGACCAAACAATGAGGCAGCAAAACTCAGTGTGCTGACATTTTGAAACGCACAGTGCAGTGATATTCTGGTGCTGGCTACATTATGACAGCTTTTATGCTATGCAGAGTATGCTGTGCTATCACTTGTACCAGGGCAGTTTTGCATGTATGACTGTACTTTCCTGGGCTGTATGCTAGATCTCATCGCTTCGCTGTTTCATGGTCCACTGGCAAAATGCTGAACTCTAAAGCACTGGTTAGCCTATTACCGCTAAGCAAGAGAGCTCATTAGGAGGCTCCCCTCATCCATCACACACAAGCATAACCATGCAAACACACACACACCCTAGCATTTATCAGCTCAAAACTTCCACCCACATTTGTACAAGTGTGCCAAGCACCTTAAGCTGTCTCTATGCTTTCCCAAATTCTTTAACATTGAAATTGGGGCGGAGGGCCATGGTTGAGGGCCATGGTAACCTACCTACAGTAGAAAATATTAACAACCAGAATTAAGTTTTACACACTAGTTCTCTCTGTTTGTCAGGTCAGTACAGGACAACAGATGGAGAGTTTAATTCCAAACTGAGATAGCCACAATTTTGAAAATGTGACTTTCACTCTTACAAAATGATTGCTGGCATCATGGCATAATTTACTATGGATTATTATTCACTAATTTAAGATATTTGCTTACAAAAAGTAACATTTGATGAAATAATCAGTGGCATCTTTAAATATTGAGCAGTAGGTACATTTATAGTTTATAGTTGATAGCGTTTTAGAGTGAAACCCTTTGCATGCTGTGTAGAGATTGGGAGTTTGATACAACTCGCTACCACAGAAACAAGCAATGGCTGCAGCTTAACTAGTATCTATGGATAGAAATTAAGAGCTATTAAAAATAAGTCGCCTTATTATTTCAGTCGTTTCACACTAGTTCACACAATTGGACTCATTTATTTTGATAAGGTACGTAACCTTGACTGAAAGAGGATGAGCTGGTATTTTGATGAATCGCGTGCAGCAGAAACTTTGCTCAAGCAGTCAAACACACTGCACTGCTTAAAATTAGCGCCTCTCATGATTCAAATCCACTGAATGTAAACCATGAAAGCATTATATTATCTGGAAGTAGGTTCTAATTTGGCCCCGCCCACTCCCCCCTTCACTTTCCATGCTTTTCAATATGGCACAGAAAGTGCCGAGAGATAAATGAGAGATAAAATATCTTATTTTACTCCGCTAAAAGTGTCTGGAGCTCAGAAACCGTAAGACCCACAGCAACCAAACTTTGCAGATAGGTTTGAAATATCAGCCGCTACTCAGGCAAATTTATTTTTACACCGATCGGCCTGATGGTGGCGCTATAACAAGCAACTTTACGTTTTGGCCAATAACTTCTGAACCGTTTCACTTAGAAACAAAAAATGTTTTCCCATAGAATCCTTGGATCAAGCCAAATCAAGTGCACATGGTGTAGTCAATTTTGACTTTTGCCTCCAAAATTTGTACACCACATTATCAGACCAAACTCCCGATCGGTTTAATGACATGGCCACAATTAACTAACGAACTTGACAAGGTACGTGGCTAAGCAGAAAAATTTTCATAACTCATCGACTGTTCATCCAATCTTAAACAAACGTGACACTACATTGTGTTTACCAACTACGTCTGCAAAAGCACTTTTAAATTGTCCAATAGGGGGGGCCCAAACTTTTTTTTTTAAGTTATAATAAGTAACAAGTACATCAGTAATAATGAAAATCTAAAATGTTGTCCAAATTACTTCAGGTGAGCGTGGCCTATGACATTTTAGCTCATAACTTGGCTTGTGATTGGACGATTGCTACGAGCTCCTCAGTAATCCTATTTGGAACATTCCTACCAAGTTTCATCCCAGTTAGTGAATGTAAGGCCGAATGGCAACGATAATAACCAAATTCTCATAGACTTCAATTGTATATATAACTCAGCCACTGAAAGCATTAGAAACTCCAATCGACTTTCTAAATACTCATTATGGCACACTGATCAACTAAATATTTCATAATGAAAGCTTTCATAGATTATGAATTATATAATACATTGATGTCAATGAGCCTCATTCACTTCCATTGTATTTATAACTCAAGCACTGTTTATAATCTCCATTGCACTTTTAAAATGCTCAGTATGGCATGTTCACACGCACAATGATAGCATTTACACTTATAAAATACATGTATGTCAATTAGCCTTATCTACTTCCACTGTATACGTAGGCATTGTTTACAGTAGAATCTTCATTCAAGTTTATAAGTGCTAACTATGAGATAAGTGTTTCATGTCTTCTTCTTCTTCTTCTTCTACATGTCATCTTCAGTCATATTGGCATATTGTGCTCAGACCCCTACAATCGCCACTTGCTGCTATATTTATTATTATTACTGTAACCCCTCTGTTCCACTCCTTTCTGTCTGCAGGCTCACCAGAGAAGATCTTGCCAGTGCTGCCGGCAATGGAGACCAGGTACTGGACCAGGTGCTGGCAGTTGGTGGTCTTGCCACTGCCAGTCTTGCCCAGTAGCACGATAGACTGGTCCTGCCGGGTGGTGAGCAGGTTGCGGTAGGCCGACTGGGCCACAGCGTAGATATGAGGCGCAGAGTCCTCACGACGGCAGCCTTTGAACATGTGCATCACCTGAGGGGTGAAAAGGGAAGGGAGATGAAAAACAGAGATACAGAGGGGGAGGAGGGATAAGAAAGGGAGAGAGAAAGGGGGAGAGCAGAAAAATAAGAGAAATCAGTGGTGTGGAGATTGTGTAACAAACAGAAGGAAAAAGACAAGAAATGCTTACGGTATCCACTCCATTGCACAGTGCACAGTGCTGCCAATCTGATATTTCTATTTATGATTCAACATTCATGAAAAGCAATAATCTTTACAGGGTGTCTGCAAGCTTCATCAAGTAAATTTAAGACATTTTAAGACCATTTTAATGCCAGTTAGAATGAAATATGAGACCAATTTAGCAATTTGAAGTAAACGTGAAAATGAAATCAACTGTAGACCCTATGAAAACACAGGTCTGCATGCCTGGGTGGATTTCTCACCAGCAAAAACAGCGCACTGAGAAACCAAAACATTTTTAAGACTTCTAAAACTGAATTTAAGACTTTAAATGTTTTAGTTAACTGTATTCACTGTATACACAATATTGGCCACACTGTTTGATCGACAAGTGCAGTGCAAAAACACCACAGCAATGACCAATTACCACCAAAGATAGCAAAAACAAAACGACAATCTCACAGATTAACACTTTAAGATGTTTTACCTTTTTAATGCCAGTTAGAATGGAATATAACAGCAATACCACAATTTAAATAAACAACTATCAAAATATAGGTCTGCGTGACTGGGCTGATTTCTCACTCGAAAAAAGGCTAATTAAAAAAATTTAACTTCTACAACTGAATTTAAGACTTAACATGCTTTAACTGTAATCAAGACCTTTTAAGGCCTTGAGCTTAGATACTATAAGGGATTTAAAGACTGCAAACACCCTTGTCTTGCTTGTCTTATTTGATGTAGTTTCACTACTTTACCAAATGGGCTGTGTGTTAGACTGTGTGTGTGTGTGTGTGTGTGTGTGTGTGTGCATGTGTGTGTGTGTGAGTCTTCCCAGGTCAAATATAGAGTAATTTCATTGCGAACAATGGGAGCTGACTAGATGTTAGCGTCCGCTGGCCTCTGGGAACTGTAACCTCTAAATCTCATTAGGCTAATTGGATTTCACTGTCATTTGGAGAGGGAGAAGCCCTGGCTATCCTCTCACTCATCTTTCCTCATTTAATTAATAAGTCTCTCACCACTAAATAGGAGACAGACCACTAAAGACAGAAATCCTCTCTGGGTGTCCTCTGCAGAGGGAAAGGAGCATGGTGTGTGTGCGTGTGTGTGTGTGTGTGTGTGTGTGTGTGTGTGTGTGTGTGTGTGTGTGTGTGTGTGTGTGTGTGTGTGTGTGTGTGTGTGTGTGTGTGTTACAGTAGGGTTGGGCCAAAATGGGTTGCCAATATTTTTGGATTAAAGCTACCGATTTTTGTGTCAATATTCAATATCTTTACATTTGACCATTTT